>JACEEZ010014914.1:0-30966 GCA_016584305.1 Chionoecetes opilio
CTTTTAGGAACTTTACTACAATATAGGTTCTTTATCTAAGGTTACAGGACTACAGGTACTGACAGCCTTATGTATCTAAGAAGGAATACAAGCACTACATAAGGAATAAATTCCAATCAAAGGACACATCAGTTTTCCACATGCACTAGGCTGCTTCACACCAACTGGCCCTCAACCTCGTACTTTACTATCCTCCTAGCTTTTTACTTCAGATCAGAAAACTGCTTCACAGTTTCCAGGTAAAGGAAGCAGTTATTTCTCATCTAACCTTTGAAAGACTGAATGGTATTGTACAAACCACTTTTTGTCAGAAGAGACTCAATCCTGCCAGAACACATATTTGCCCCATTTATGATATTAACCCCAAATTTTATCTGAGCCCGATGCATCAGTACCGTTTCAATCATTAGATTTCACTGTATATATCTACATATGAAAGGCAACCTTTGTAGAGTATTTGAAGCATGTATAATATCGGTATTGCTGTATGGTTCTGAGACTTGAGAATGGGCTTTGACGAAGATGTTGGAGGAGGTGTTTGTTGGTTGGTTGTGATCGGAGAATGTTGAGATATATGACTGGGATCACATGGAGAGATGAGGTGTCCAGTGAACAGGTGGCAAAAAGATGTAGATTGAAGGAGCTGAGTACAATGCTGATAGTAAGGAGATTGAGATAGTATAGGCACGTAAAGAGAAGAGAAGGTGATGAGGCATTGGGGAGAGCTGTTGGAGTAGAAATGCCAGGTCCCCATCCACCGGGCAGGCCAAGGTAAACATGGAGGCAGTGTGTTGAAGAGGATCTGGCAGCATTGGGCATTGAAGAGGTTGAAGGCAATCAAAGAGGCAATGGATAGAGATAGCTGGAAGTGTATCATCAACCGTCTAACCTCATAAAATTTCACAGGAAAATCTGACGTTAAACAGAAAGATGATAATGATGAAAGACAAGGTTTATAGATACCCACAAAGCTACCATTGTGTAACAATGGATGATCCATGTTAACATGGAAGTACTTTTCAAAATGATGATAATAATGAAAATACAAGGATGCCAAGAGCATATTGACAAGATGCCGACTTTCAAAGAATGGCATGGTTTATACAAAAATATCTTATCTGATATGATCATCTAGTTATGATGTGAATTTGCAAGCTAATATTCATGAATGGGCAGGGATGCTACCTTCTGAATACAGAACTTCATGTCTTTACCTAAATTTGGTTACTGAATGAAAAGAATGCTCATGTTCACAAATGCAACATTGTCAATTGTTTATAACAAACATATAGTACTAGTCATGGAAGCTGCAACATGTTGTCATATTATTCTCTGACTTAAAATTAATTAGCTGTATGGTAGATATTTATGTAATTTTGTGAACTTTCATTTTCGCAGCACATCTGTCTTTGAGGGAAGGCCGTCTAGAAAAGACAAGATGGGGCTTATGGGAGTATCAACCCTGATTGGCAGGTCTCGGACAGTAGCTAAGATGCATGAATCACCTTATGGCAGCCAGTAGGCTTACAAATGTCCTTGATAGGGACTTTTTTTTCTCATTTCTAGTCTATAGCTCTGACACCTTGGTCTCTCCAGGAATGTCCTTTAAAGGGGTGGTCACAGCAGAAAAGCCTGCATCTCTCCCTATCCAAACACTCCCTCCCTACCTGTTCAAGTCCCCCTATGTCCTGGCTGTGGCTTCAAGATGCTGCCACGCGCCACTCACAAACCCTGTGACAATTGTAACGATAGAAAACACACTGATCACTTCCTCACAGTGGTATTTACCATATTTTCTTATGTATAAGACCACTTTTTCAGAATAATGAGTCCCAAAGCAACCCTGCATCATATACACCAGAGGTAAAAAATCTTATGTCTCCCTAAGCAATACTGTACCTTGTAAAGCAAGTAATGAAAAGTGTATTTAAGATATTCATAAAATGTGATGCGAGTAACTGCCTTGATGGCACCAAAGGTGATATTGTTTATGAAAAAGTGAGTGAACTTTCAGAGCCTCTTTCCTGTGAATTTGGTGATGCAAAAGGAAATTTTGAAAGTTTTCATTATGACCAAAAAAAATTAAAACTTGTGATCTGAAAATTAAATAACATAATTATATTATGGAATATTTTGATCTTATCATGGGTTATTATATAAATTATGAAGTATGCTAAAGATTATGCTGATGTTGAAAAATAAATAGATAAACAGGAATATTTTTCCCATGAGGAGTCTTGAAAATAGAGGTATATCTTATAACCTGAAAAATAGAGTACATACATCTATCTGGCAATGGATGGGCATAGCAAATCACTGAAAATTATCTACCCAAATATCTGGCATACGAAAAATTACGTACGGACAGACAAATCTTTCATGATGTTTATCCATGATTAACACTTGCTAAATACTACTAAATAAGTAACGCAATGTCTCATGATGATCTTATGCTGCCACAAGGTACAATAATTGCTGCGCTGGTGTTGAAATAGCCCTGGAAAATCAATAACTGGAATTTATGATACCCAGCTTCTATGATTATCATGGGAATTCCTGTTACCAGGCCTTTATGGGTTAATGCTAGTTTTGAATCCTTTCCTATCTTCCCACTTGCATTAGAAAAACAATATAATGATGTCTTTTTAAATTCTGTTCTGAATTCTATTTTCCTACATGTTCTCCAGTTGTCAGTTACAGTAGAAGTCCTCTGTCTTGGATCTCGCATTCACCAGACAAATAATCTGGGCGGACAAATTTAATAAAATTTGAACATGTCCAAGTGATACAAAACCTCGGGTGTGCAATTCAAACAGCCACCTCCAGGACCAGCGGGGCAGTGTCGCTGCTGCGCCAGTCTGCTATGTGCTAGTGTGGCATCAACAGTGTTGTTGCTCATCATCAAAGCGTATTTTCTCTTGATTTAAGCAAGACTATTTAACATTTTGCCTTAACTGATTAAGGAGACAATCCAGTTAAGAATGCAATTAGTGAAAAAAAATGGAAATCGATTGAACATCTGAAACTTTTATAGCATCTGGCTTTCATCCAACAAAATTTTATAACATAATCTTTTAAATCTCCTGAACTATAATTTAAAGACAAAATGCCCCATGTAGTACATAGTACCTTTTTTTAATTGGAAATACTTCTATTAATTATGGAAAGAAAAATAAAGAAATACATAATTATGTCTCTTGACAACTCATCAGGTGACACAAGAACCAAGTATGGGAGGTGTAACATGCTCTTTCAGAAGGCGATGTGAGGGATTAAGTGACTGTACTTGTCTTTTTGGATTCCAAAGTAATAAATATAAATAGAGATGGATGTGATAATATGTTTACTTGTGATAAGCGTATAGTTGTTGGTGTGCGGCGCTGGTTCAGTGATTTCTAAATGCTCATAAAAGGCTTGATTTCAGTAGAGTATCATACATAGTTTCCAAAATTTGTTAGAGTTTCAGCAGTATGATGGAGAGCAAGAAGTGGATACTTTCAAGGAACAAATACAAATATACAGGTTTCTTTCACCCTACACGAGATGATGCAAATCTTAAATAGCTTGCTCAATGCTCTAATGTGTCAAACAGAAGAGTTCCAGTACTTAATGTCTGTATGAATGGAAGTGTGGATCCTTTCACTGATTACTGGTTTTATATTACAATTTTTCTAAGACCATATGCAATCTGGGCCCATCTCTGCCATGGCCTTTTCAAAAAGGGAGCTCCTGACAGGGCAGGTGATGGAATCAGACATAGTACTGATTTTCCAAAATTGGGCAATTCCTTTGCAAAAAATTATTACCATATACCATATTGACCGAATGATGGGCTAAAGAAGTAATGATGCATAAGTGAGGAACTTTGTTTATGAAATCATATGATTAATCCTTATTATCTGGCCTGATTCTGGTCCCATGAGTGTTGCATAGGAGCGGTAATTTGTATCCATGCAGAATTAATGGTTCAAAACTGTTTCTATTAAAAAAAAAAACTCTTTAGTCTATCCCTTTGCTAGAACCAATATACTAGACAGCAAAAGGCCAGGAAATGGGTAACTTCATGGTATGATAGAGCATCATCCTAATTATTACATATATTGGTAATGAAAAGTACAGTCTACAGGTTCATATCCACAGCAAATACTGTCATGTTATGCTATCAAAATGGCTTCTCTTGTCCAAACTAAAACATGCTTCAGGATACAGTCATAGTACTTGATGGCTGTGAACACTCTTTCCGACTATTTTGCTATACTCAATCATGCTTTTTCTTAAATCTGGACTTCTCACTTTGTCTTGTGTATTAATTTGGATTGTTAAGATAATGATAACTTTGAGTCTACAATGTGTCCTGAAATTCTTGTTATCTCTCCCTTTATTTGCATTTTTAACATTCAATTGATTCTATCAGAGCCCACACTTAGCCAGTGATACAATATTTTTTTGTTCAAGGAAAATTTTCATGCTGCAGAAAACATAAGGAGGCGTTGGCCTAGTGATTAGCGCCTGTAAGTGGCGAGATTGGTGTTCAGTTCTATTCCTGCAAGGTGCCAAAACCTTTCTACAAGCGTCCAGTGGCCTGAAGATCACCCACATGCTGCCCATTAACTCATACCTTCGACGGCGAGTGCATTGGAGGAGACAGGGGGGCGGCACAAGTCTCTAAACACAGGCGCCACTATAAAAATTCTGCCTGCGCCACAGCAGGTGAGGGTCAACCATCACAGCCCTCAAATAAATTTCCAGGGCCTACCATCCAAGCCCTGGAGGTGATACTGCCTACAGGCACTATAGCTCAAGCCTTCCTATGATGAATACTTGTGTGGTAATAGGCCTATGTCTGATGTTACACACACTCTTGGACCTTGCTTCATCAACAAAAACATTTGCAAAGCAGTAAAAAATATGAAAAATCTGAGTCATGAACTTCCTATGGTAAATTATGTTGAATTCCAATGAGTTTTCAATAAGTATGGTATAAAACTTACAAGGATGACGGCTGGGTGTCAAGGTAGGATTAATCCCCATCACCACTTGAGAATGGATTCCCCAACAAAATTGCTCAAGTTAATGTCCACCCTCAATCTAAATCTAATGATAAAGGTGGCTGTCAATGCAACGAAGATGAAATGTAAGATAAATGTAAATAATCTGAATATGCTATATTAGTTTAAGGGAAGTAAGACTGGACCAAGATGAAACTTATATAATCTATGTTTTATATTTTACTATACTTTCAGCATACTAATTTGTACAAAAAAATTGTTCATTGGTATGAGGGAAGAACTTAAACACAAATAAAAATACTACCTTATCACTGGTTATGTTATCAGTGGTCTACTGCTAAACACCCTGATACAAGGTCAAAGCAAATCACAATATGGATCACTTAATGAAACCAGCTTATAATACAGCTTTGTGACTCATTACTTTTTTCCACTTTGTTTAACATGAACATTAAATGTATTCAACAAAACAGAAAAATGAGCCCACTAATCTTCATATTCCCCTTGTCTTGAGAAATGTGCAATCACCTGACACTGGGAGAAGAGGCAACCACGCTGGATGGCTGGACTCCCTTCTCCAGCTGCTGTTATATGCTAGGATTTCTTTCAAAGTCTCTTGATGGGCTACAACTGTGCACCCTATTTAACTTAAATTAAAATAATCAAAATGAGATATGACAAACCTTGCCCAAGCCTTGCCTATCAATTGGACATGTAGTTTATCAAAGTAAATATCTAGTAAGAGGTAGATGTCATTAAGAGCTGAAATTTTCAGTTCCCTTAAAAAATATAAGAAAAAAAAAGAAAAAAAATTAAGGCAAAAGTATGTAGCAAAATCATTTAACATCCAAACATTACTAATATATTTGGATTCGAAATGCTTTAATAACTTTGTGTCAAAATAATATTTAACAAGTTATTTAAACTGTGGTACAGCTTCTTGATACTTTTATCCTATACTGTGACAGATCTTCAAAATTTCCTTAAAAAAACAAATGTGTAATTAACTATACAGGTTAGATACAAAGGAACATAGATACATAAGGAACACTGGCATTAATAACCTTTCCTTGAGTGAAGATGATTGGAGCAGGAATAGCAGTCATCTTCTCAGTGGAACCCTCTTGTCTGAGCCCCGTAATCTGTCCCCGCCAAGCCTCGACCTATCAAGGCCAGGTCCGTGACAGCTTCTAAGATTCGCCGTTTGTTCCCTCTATTCCTGGAAACATTTGATGATATTGGTAATTATCTTATCTAATAGTGGTTAACTTCAAAACTGTATTTAGAAGACTGAAAATTAAACCATAACCAATTGTATATATTTTTCTCTCAGTATTGAGAACTTGTCATTGCTTACCCTTCAATACACGATACAGGGTTTTTTGTATACTCCTATGATGGAAGTGGCACTACAGGGGGGTGGCATTTCATCTGTTTTTGTGACATATGCAGGTCCCTACAACAATATAATTATAACAGAGGTCCAAATATCCAATATAATTCATCTTCATCTTCATCATCTTTCACACCTTATTTCCTTCCAGAGCACCTTCCAAGAAAGGATGGCTGTGGCAGAAGCCCCAAAGATACTCTTGTCTGCATACTTCTTGCAACTGTGCAACATCACACCATGTGCAATAATTGAGCTGTTTTATCTATCTACTTCTATCTACATATGAGGGGTGGCGTGTCTTAAGGGCTCATCACACCAAAAATGAAAAAAAAGCTAGAAATCGATCACAAAGATCGGTAATGATTTGGTACAAAATATCTCATTTATTATTAATGCGACAATGTTCATTTTTGGTAGAATTATAATTCTGAACATGGCAAAGATGATGATAATGATTATATTTTGGGGAAAATTATTATTATTTGTTTTCTTAATAAATGTTGTTATGGTGGTTTTCATAACCAAACTTATTGAGTGATTTCTGGCACATTATGAATTCTTAAGTAATGTATATAACTAGTCTAAGATACATAGCCATTATTCTGTAAGAAGTAATGCCTGTCTATCTGTACTTTTATTATATTTTTTTATGGGCATCTCAGTGCCGTCAAGTCCCAACATCACAATAACACAATAGGATTGCATATTAATGACAAAAATCAAAGTACAACAATGTTTCTTCCTTCAATAGAATGGTGTTTAATTATATATTGAGAAACACGGCCCCTATATAGACTTTTTGAGGCTCAGCACTTGAATCAATCAATCAATCATTGGGGGCATACCTACGCCAGAGGGCACGTCGCCTCGCCCATCCTACGACACCACTCCCGGGGGTCACCACGCGTGAGTCCTCATGCAGGCTCCCTTCCCATACCAAGCAGCTCTTGGCAGAAAACATCAACTTGCCCCAGCTACGCGCCTTATAAGCACACCCTTGGCCTCCTCCACACCGGATTGTCTCTTATAGAAACAATCTGATGGGAAGGATCGGTTTCAGGGTAATGTGCCACATAATCATATAGCCAAAGTTTACGCTGACAGACTATGCAATATAGGCCTCGATTCAGTTTCATGGTGCAATTGCTGGTTTGACACGGTCATCCCAGCGATACCCCATGATTCTGTGAAGACACCCATTACCAAAGGGACCGATTCACCTCTTCAAGTCGCTATTAGCGTCCATGTCTCACATCCATAGAGTAAAATAGGGGTCACAAGTGACTTGATGATCCGGATCTTTGTCCTTCTGCACAAGTTCCGACAACGCCAACTACTCGTGTTGGGCGAGTCCATAACACCGCGGCTATGCCAATCCGTCGTAAGACTTCTTGACCTGCCGTCATTCTTGACTGCGCTACCAAGATATGTAAAACTTTTCAAGATCTCAATGTCCTCGCTGCACGCATGCACAGACTCTCCTGTTTCATCAAATAAGCCTCCAAACACCCGGGTTTTGGTCTTGGGCCAGGAGACCTCAAGTCCCAAAGACTTTGCCTCCTCGTGCAGCACCTCGAGAGCCATCACAAGAACTTCCAGCGACTCAGCAAAGATTACTGCATCAACAGCAAAAACAAGATCAGTGATCTTGGTATTGCCGAAGGATACTCCAATCACTTTGGCCCACAACTTTGTCCAATACCCAGTCCATACAAGTGTTGAAAAGTGATGGGGCAAGGACACATCCTTGCCTCACTCCTGTATTCACAGGAAAAAAGCTGGATACACCTCCCCTACACTTCGCATCACTCTTAGTCCCAGAGTACAGGCCAGTCAGCAGACCTACAGTCCTTGCAGTAATCCCGCAAAGCTGCAGAAGATCCCATAGTGACTCATGATGCAGAGCCAAATGCCTTCTTGAGATCAACATAGGCAGCAAGCATCCCCTGTCGAAACTCACGTAGGCATTCCACCATGACACGAAACACTAGGATACAGTCCGTTGTAGACTCAACAGGCATAAACCCAGACTGCTCAGGTTTCTGATGATTCAGCAGATGACTGCAGATCAGTGTTTGCAATAGATGGACAAGCACCTTGCCTGGCACGCTGAGCAGTGTAATACCGAGGTAATTGTTGCAGTTCTGACGGTCCCCTTTCCTTGCCAGATAAGGACGGCCAGCCCCCATTTCCAGTCATGAGAAATGGTACCTGATTGCCACACCGCAGTCAGGATAGCACGCAACACGCGGATCATGGCCTCACCCCAGCTTTGAGGAGCTCCGTACTGATATTACAAACATCAGCTACCTTTCCATCTCACAACTTTGCTACAGCCTCTCTGACTTTGTCAAGAGAGGGTGCAGTTTCGTCAGAGGGAGGATCGGCATCCACTGCCTGTAACCCAGTGGTGCGAAGCTGCCCAATTGGAAGGTCCACCGTGAACAACTGCCCAAAGTACTCAGCCCAACGAGCCATCTGCCCATCCATGTCCGACACGAGGCGCATCTGCTGCTCGGATAGCACTCGCCCGAGAGGGACATGGAGCCGAGTTTCTTCAATGCTCAGTAGGCGGGTCAGAGGTCATTAGCGTTCAAATGGCCCTCGACATCCTCAGCGAGACCCCTGAGATGCCTCTCCTTGTCTCTCCTCAGGAGAGTTCTAGTCCAGCATGACAGAGCCCTGTATTGGTCCTGGGTGGGCATTTTCGAAGGGGCTTTAAACTACTCTCTTAGCGTCCTAAGACCGACTTAGTTATACCGGGCTAAGAAGACTACTAAGGAAGCATTTTCGGGCGTCATCTTAGCCTCGTGTAAGGGGGCAGTAAGGCCAACCTTCTGAGTGCCACCACCTCCGCTTCAACCAATCAGCGCGCGCGACACAAGTCTGAATTTGGCGGGAAATACGTATACCACGCCGAGGGAGTCTCTCTCTCTCTCTCTTTTTTTTTTTCTTCTATTATTTCTTCTCCCTCCTCTTCCTTCTCCTTGAGTTGCCAGATATGTATTTCTGCTACAGTCACAGTGCAGTGTCACCACGCCGAGGGGGGTTCTCTCTCTCTCTCTCTCTCTCTCTCTCCTCTCCTCTCTCTCTCTCTCTCTCTCTCTCTCTCTCTCTATCTCTCTCTCTCTCTCTCTCTCTCTCTCTCTCTCTCGTATAACGAAACACATAACTAATGGTAAAATATAGGTTTGGTTCCAGGACCCCATCAATTATAAAAAAGAAAAAAAAAAAAAAAAAGACATGTTTTTCAAGCTAAAATAAACTATAGCAAACACAACAAACACACAGCGTCTATATTACCCACACTGTACTACCTATTCTGTAGAAAAAGCATTCTGAAAGAGAAAATAGCACACAAAATAACATAACTGCACATTAATTAAACATAAAACAGGCATAACAAGCAAAAAAGACGTTGTACTGTAGGGGACGCCGCGTGATACAAGAGAAGGTAGTGTAGCGGTCCCAAGGTTAGGGCCGCACACCTGCTAATTACCCCTAAAGGTCAGGCCGCGCCATATGCTTAATTATTACCCTTCAGGTCACGCCTTGCTAGGGGTGACCTCACTGGGGTCAACCAAATCCCCCTTTGTCCAACCAGGGAGTGGTAGGGCACGCATTTTGAACTTGATAATTTTACTCACCCCAGTTTGAATGTCGTATCATTGGATTTTCGATCTCGTATATTGAAAATAGACCCTAATTTACACATCTCGTATCATCGGATTCTCGTATACCGAATGCTCGTATAACGGGACCTCACTGTATATATATAGCCCACACCTATATATATAGCATTTTATATATATATATAATATATATATATATATATATATATATATATATATATATATATATATATATATATATATATATATATATATATATTATATATATATATATATATATATATATATATATATATATAATATATTTATACATAGTGTATTATACAGCCTAATATACTATATATAGTCTAAAATACATAATATATAACCAATATAATATAAACCATTGTTGTTATGGTGATGAAGAAAATTGCGGGCTAAGACAACCCCAACCCTGCCTTAGCCTACACTCGCTGCGCTGTCCTAGGCGGAGCGAAATTTGCTTCCGAAAATGTCCAACTAGCGCTAAGATGGTCTTAGTCCCCTAAGATGGTCTTAGTAGTGTTCGAAAATGCCCCCCCTGGTTCCTAGCAAGCGTGGCAGCGCGACTCTCCTCGATATTCTCCAGCGTCTCCGTCAAGACAAAACCACGCCTTGACCTCGGGCGCTCCCCAATATACTCTTAGCAGCCTGAAGAGTTTCACGTTTGAAGGTATCCCACAGTTCTACAGGGTCCCCGAGGGCACAAAGCATATTGAACCGATTTGAGACTGCCGCTACATACTCATGGCCCCATGTTAAGTCCTTCAGCTTCTCAAGATGAAATACAGTATGGTTACCTCTTGAGATTCTTCTGGACTTGACATGAAGCTAAGTGTAGCAACAAGTCTGTGATCAGTTGCAAAGAACTCAGCACCCCGGTAAGCCCTGCAGTTCTGGAGGATCCTCCAACGAGTACTAACGAGGATGTGGTCGATCTCCTTAGCTACCCCTCCGGCATTACTATGGTACCCGGACAGTTTGCCTACGGACAATTTGCCTACGGACAATTTGCCTACCGGACAGTTTGCCTACCGGACAATTTGCCTACGGAAAATTTGCCTACCGGACAGTTTGCCTACCGGACATTTTGCCTACCGGACATTTTGCCTACCGGACAATTTGCCTACGGACAATTTGCCTACGGACAATTTGCCTACGGACAGTTTGCCTACGGACAGTTTGCCTACGGACAGTTTGCCTACGGACAGTTTGCCTACGGACAGTTTGCCTACCGGACAATTTGCCTACGGACAATTTGCCTACGGACAATTTGCCTACGGACACTTTGCCTCATTGTTTCCACAGGAAAATTTTTCTTTACCTTGGACAAGTTATAGTGATAAACCCTACCGTAGATAACAGTGTTAGTCCCCAGCTGCAATAATGTCGCCAGGCCGCCAAATATTACGAATTATAGCATCACCTACTGAGTGTATGTGCCACTGAAGATGATACACAGTAGTTATATCGGTGACAGGACAAATTCATACCCCGGGAACAATTCATATCATGCTAATTAATACCCCGAAAAATTCATACCCCGGACAATTCCATACCACGGACAAATTCTTCCCCCGAAAAACAACAATTCTTACCCCGACAATCATACCCCGGACAAATTCTTACCCGGACAATTCATACCCCGGACAATGCATACCCACGGCCAATTCATACCCCGGACAACTTCTTACCCCGGACACTTCATACCCTGACGATTCTTACCCCGGAAATTCATACCCCCCGGACCAATTCTTTCCCCGACAATTCATACCCCAGACAATTCTTACCCCGGGACAAGTTCATACACCGGACAATTCGACCCGGACAATTCATACCCCGGGACAATTCAATTTCCTTTACCCCGGATAATTCAACCCCGGACAATTAATACCCCGGACAATTCTACCCGGACAATTCCTTACCCAGGACAAGTCCATTACCCCGGACAATTCTTACCCCGGACATTCATACCCGGACAATTCATACCCCAGACAATTCTTACCCCGGACAAATTCAATACCCAGAAATTCATACCCCGGACAATTCATACCCCGGGGAACAAATTCATACCCCGGACAAATCTTACCCGGACAATTCATTACCCCGGACAATTCATTAAACGGGAACAAAAGTCTTACCCCGGACAATTCCTACCCCGGACAAACTTTACCTGGACAATTCATAACCCCGGGACAATTCATACCCCGGAACAATTCATACCGGACAATTCTTACAGGGACAATTCATACCATTGCTAATTTCATACCCCGGTCAACGAATAGTTTACTTATGGAAATAATGAAAATATTTTTTAATGTTTAAATAATTAATATATGGCCTATAAGTCCTATATTACTTTTTTTAGGGCATGATTTTTTTTCCTATAATTTTTTCAAAACATTTTATATGATCGAATAAGCTTGTCCTATATGTTAATTGGGGTTTGAGGGGCAGACTGTGAAGAAAAATTGAAAAAAAAATCGGTTAATAAAATTTTTGAATGGAATATTATTTAAAAAAACTAAGCTTCATTTGGGGATTTGCAAATGGTTGCATTTTAGACGCATTAGTGTGGACCTTATTCAATTGGTGCCGGTATGGGTATGTCAAAAAGTATGAGAGCGGTTAACTCTTAGCAATCTGTATCTATTTTACACTTTGTTACAATCTTTCTCAGTTAATTATCGGACGGAGTGGGTTCATTTTTACTGAGGTGATATCATTGACGTTACCCACAATATATGTGCACAGAACGAGCCGGTGAGTGGGCCTTGGTTTGAAAAATGAATTTATTTTTCTTTTTTCGCATTTCACATGGTTCTACCCATTCCACGACACCAAGAATGATAAGAGACTTGAATTACGCTATACTTTAGAAAGTAATGATAATTACCTCTTTCCCAAAATATTAACCATTTGAAGAAATGCAATGAAAACAATGTGCTCTCTATAATTGTTTCAAATATTAGCTTAAAATAACTTTTTTGAAGATTTCAAAGTCTTCACGTTCAAAAGGGAGGTTCATTCAGGGTCATGCAATTCAGGTCTATAGTGGTGTAGGAATAGAATCCAATGCTGCTTGCTATTTGAGTGTCACAAAAAAAGTTTAAAATGTATAGTATTATATATTACATATTATATATATATAGATATATTCTATCTATATATATATATATAATATATATATGGAATGCATAAAACTTTAAGAAAAAAAATCCGCTATATGCTCATATTTGGAATATTGTAATTCTAGAGTTTTTATTATAAAACCCTTGAAACTCTAACAGCTGCTCAATAGTAGTATAATGTGCAAGGAGAAGAAAATGGCAATGCTGTATCTTTATTCATCTTGAGTGCTAGTGACTTAAATAGCGGTTCATAGGGACTTTCTAATTCAAATAGTGCCAGCGGTCAAATATCAAGGCTTATATTTTTTTCATTTTCCCTGAAATTGAAAAATGAAATTGAATGGAGTTTCCTGTAAGACTGCATATAGTTTTAAGTTATGAGAGATGGTATATTATCGCGTTTGAAACTTTTATTGTTCGTTAGAACAGCTTAAAATGGACTTATATTTTTTTCTCAAAACTTTCAAATTCGTTCGATTAAATTTTTTCGGCTTAAGTATATCAAATGGACTAATAGGAAAGAGAAAAATTTAGAGAAATAGAGAGGGAGGGAAAGCCACTATTTTTGTATAATTTACTATTTCACCTTTATGAAATTAGTTTTGGTTGTATCTGGTAAAACCGTTTGTCTTGATTGTAAAACGTATTGAAATCGATTTATAGATCTTTTATGATCTAAAATTTTTAATGTAAATAACTGTATTGTATCTATTTAAAGAAATGCACACTTTTGGGGGTGCAATGTGAAACATTACGCTTAGGAATAATTGTTTTGAATTGTATTTTGTAAACTTTTTGCCTAATTATAAAACTTATAGAAGAAAACTATTTCTAGAATTGTTGATGATCTATAATTTTAATATCGTGTCTTTTTCTTATCTATAACGGAAAAGGCCACTTTTGTTGGGTATGTAATGGAAAATATTATGCCTTATGAATAATAATTTTTGGGGTTGTGTCTGCCTAAAACTGTTTGGCAGAGTTTTAAAACTAATAGAATACTATTTATAGATTTTTTTATGATCATATAATTTTGATGTATATTCTTTTTTTTGTATCTATAAGGTAAATGACTTTGGGGCATATAATGGAAATTTATGACATATTAGGAATCATCATTTTTGGTTGTATCTGTTAAACCGGTTGCCTCTCAAGAAAACTTATAGAAGACTATTTATAGATTTTTTATGATCTATTAATTTTGAAGATCGGAATATTTTTTTTGTATCTCTATGGAAAAACTGCGAAACCTTTTGGTATTCATGTAAAATATAATGCCAGATTTATAATACTTGTTTAGGCCTGTATCTGGTCAACTAAAGTGGCCTGATTTAAAAACTAAAGGCACACCATTTTTTAATTTTTTAAAGTCTATAATTTTAAGCGTTAGTGTTTTAATGGTATCTATAGTATTTTCAAAAAACTGGATCCAGACCCTTCATATTGGTCGGATCTGTTGATTTTGTAGTACATGATGGGTATTGTATTAAATACCCAATCTGTAAAAATAAAATTAAATTTGGAATAAAAATTAAAAAATCGTTAATATTGTCACAAATTTTAAATTATTTTCATTATCACCCACATAAAGTTTCGATTAGTTCGTGCTCGACTATATAGAATATTGTTTATAGATTTTTGGGTTTAATTTTTTTTAAAGAATATTTTGAAATGTTTTTTTTTGTAAAAAGGCAAAAAAACAATTATAGATATATAAAAAAAACACCGCCAAATTAATATAGAAATGATGTTATATTGTCAGGAACGTAGTAACGAAACTTTTTGTGGGGGATGAGGAAAAAATAAGATTAAAAGCTCTTAGGAAAAAATTAGCGATTTTAGTTTTATCCAGTTGTAATAAAATCACACAGATGGCGTATGAGTACAATATAATAACTCTTTTTTCGGGGAAAAATCTAATTCTCCGACAAATATTAACCCTTTCACGTAAAACAAATGACGTCTTTGAGCGTCATCCGGTTACGGTCGGCATAGACCAATGCTATACCTGGAACCTGCGCACGAATATCGGCCTGTCGCACAAGGGGCTGAAGTCGGAGGTGCCGCTCGGATGCATATATATATCATTATATAATATATATATATATATATATATATATATATATATATATATAGATATATATATTAGGGTGGTCACTTTTATCGAGTAAGAAATTCAAAGTGTGAACATTCGTTTTTTGCACTCGTAAATTATTGTTGAGTGTTCTTGAGAAACTCCCAAATCCAGAGTTCGTCCAAATAAAAGCATGTTGATGGCGATCGCACCGAGTGGACGAAAGTTGCTCTGCTTCCCCTTAGCATGTTTACCTACCATACACAGTGTTGTGGGTCCATGCCTTTAGATATACTTCGTGGCGATTTGGCAACTCGTTTGGTGCATACCCCGACGTAAGTTTTTGCTGTTATATAGCTCTGTATTTATAATGTAAACCCAGAAGTAAGGCTAAAAACATCATTCTTTTTTGTCCTCAGGTCAAAATGCGCGTCAACTCGGAAAACGACTGAGATGTTTTTTTGTTGCCACAGCCCCTGACGCCATCAAGCCAGATTGTCCTTCCAACAGAGGGGAAGATGTTCTGCAGTGGACTCTTCTGGTCATGGATCGAATAGGCAAAGGACCATCGAAAACGCTGTTCATCGACGAAGTCGTCAGAGTGGGAACGGGCCCATATTCCTGTTGTCCCGCCTGCGATCAATCATGAAAAAACTGGAAACCCTGTCGGGGAAGTACGAAGTTGTAAAGAAGGCGAAAAAACGTCAATCAGAGGGGGACACAGGTTCTCCGACGCCCTCCCCAGGGACTCTTGGCGTCACTGTTCGACAGCGCAGCCCTGCCACTTCGTCCTCCATGACTTCCACCTCAAACAGAAAGGACAAGGACTTCCTTCGACGACCCAAAGGGGCCAGAGGAAAAATGGTAATGAGTACTGTTGACAAGGAGAGCATGGCAAAAGAAGTCTAGGAAACATGAGAGGTTGGCTGCTGAGAGACAGGGAGGAAGGAGAAGGAGGTTAACAGAGACTTTGGAGAGGGGTAGAGATGATTGCAGTGGTGATCGGGAGTTCCGCCACTGCTGATGTGCGAATACAACTTCTTAGCCGACACCAACTCTTTCTGCTCGGGAGGTAGCCGCCGCTGCCTCTGCTTCTGTCCGAAAAGGCTGAACAGATCACGAAGGAGGTGCAAGCAGCAGCTGACAGGGTCAACGCTAGTTGGACCTCTCGCGGAGCCCACCACGTCTTTCTTCTGCCATCGCTGCAGACCAGGGATGGGCTGAGTCCGTCCACCCTGTCCATCGCCGCCATCTGAAAGGGTTGCGGAAGAGACAGAAGGAGACAGCCGTCCAGGATTATCGAAACCAAGTTACAGGAGCACGACGCGGTTCTAATCCTTGCATTGGGACGGGGAAAAACTCTTGCCCGGATCAGAAAGTTCAGGTCATGTCGATCGCCTTGTCCACGTTGGTCACCAGTCCGTCCCTTGAAGGAGAGAAAGTCCTGGCTATTCCCTGCCTTGCCATCCGGCCCGGAGAAGCAATGGCCAGCAAAGTCTGAGGAGACCATCAGACACTGGGAAGTCTCGAAGACAGAGTGGAAGGTCTCTGATTTCTGGACACCACCTGCTTCAAACACGGGCGTACATGCTGGCTGTTTGCACCACATCCTCGAACAGAAGTAGGTCGTCCGTTGTTGAACTTGGCGTGCGCCACACGTTATGGAGCTCATCCGGCACTCAGACTTCAAGGCCACCTCGGCGACGGCTACGTCCGGCCCAGACGGTTTTCAACTTTATTCAAACGGTTCCAAAAGAAGTGGCCCACTCTCATAAAAAAGCCAATGCTACGATCATCAACGACCCACGATGGCTGGACCATGACGAATGGAAGAGGACGACCCGTGAGGCTTCTTGGGCCAAAACAAGGAGGGGCAGGGCAGCAACGACCAAGAGACGATATAAAAGAGTAGCGGAACTAACCGCAAAGGCCATTAAGGGGGAGGTTCCCACCACCTTCCGCAAAACAGTGAGCTCACAACTACGCGCGAGGATGGCGAAAAGGGAATCTACACGCCAAGATGACGAGGTTCTAAGAACGAGTTCGAACTCACGACGAGGGAACTGCGTAGCACTCCAGGAGATGAGTGGTTCATTCATCCTAATCTACGCCCGTGGCCTGGCTCGATGGCGCCATTGGGGCCGCAGCGTCCTTTTCAACGATCTCACTCACTTCCATGATCTCCACAAGTACAGAGACTCAACTCAAAGATCTCGGAGGCACACGGTGAATCTTTCGACTTCAAGCGGCACTTTTGGTACTGGGAACGGACCTTGTTGGCCTGCCTTGTTCAGCGACCAAGTCACGATCGAGGAGAAGACCAAGAGGTGGAGAAGCTGGCCATTGACAAGGACCCTCGACCAAGAAGCGATGGACGACAGCACCCCAAGATCTTCTTTCGGTCACTTTGAGTGACCTTGTCACCAAGGAGTCACTTTTTCCTTCACGGAAACTGAAGTTGGATGCCATCGTTTCTCCAATCCTGGCCTCAGCTGAAGGAAAACGAGGCGTACAACCAGGGCAGTGAGGGGGCCATCCAAACAACTGGGGGGCAGTGACCAATGATCCATGAGGAACGGGCGATAAACGTATCAATGATTATTCCCAGTATCCTCAACAACGGACTTAGAGCGATCGACAAGCTCTCCTGCAAGCTGTCGAGCACCACCGACGGTGAACCTGAAACCTAACAATCTTACAGAAGAATTTTTAAAATACAAAATCGTTTCAATTGTTATTTCAGTCATTTGTAAGTTTTAGTTTAAGAGAGTCCAGGAAAATGTGCCATTCCTATCACTGTTCCTTGGATAGTATCAAAGTAATATTCATCCTTGTAACACTGCTCGGTATCGGAAATGTTCCTTAGAATAGTTAGTTTACTCACTTTCCGAGGCCAAATAGGTAGGTTCTCTGTGGCATTTATAGTGATGTGAATAAATAACTTGAGAAATGACTATTTGTAGTGTCTCGACAAAACAACTACCCCTGGCGACCCCTAAATCTTGAAAAAAATTCACATGAAAAAACTTTTTGTGCTTTTGTTTCTTGCCATTCCTCAAATAATTCATGGGTGCCGTTATGAGATTTCAAACTTTCATGTTTTGAACCACCCTAATATATATGGATCATATCGACTGGTTTATCAGTAGTATCATGATATACTGTAATCTTGTAATGTTTGTTCTATTAATATTATCAAATAAAAAACAGTAAAACACGCTAAAGCCAATGCCATTACGAGACTCTGAAGAAATATGCATGAACTTATATTCAATTCTAAACTCTTCGCCATTTAAAACTTTGCGATGTCAACTTATCACGAAGGGTACAATAGAAGCGCAATTTTATTAGCTTTCCATTGCTATATTTCGTTATCTGATAAATTAATTAGAACCACGACCCATAAATTAGCGTTAACTAAATAAATAAATAATCAATCGGGTAATTGTTCCGGCATTGATGATGTTATTTTATTTAGCAACGCTAAATATTTATACACGGTACTAATTCAGTTATTCATGAAAAACGAAATATATAAGTAAATAAAACTCATAAACGGGAAAATTACCCGAATTTTACATTACAGGTGCCGATGGAATAGTTAAAGGTCTAAGAATCACTTAAGGGGTCGCCTCAACAACGAATAGTTATCGAGATAGAGAATATCAAAATAAGGGTACTTTTGTACTTATGACATGATTTCTGAAAATGAATATTTTTCTCACTTGAGCTGAATGGGGCATTTAAATAAAAATATTTTTAAACTTTTCCTAAGTGTGGAAAATGCTATTAAAAATTATATGTAATTATTTGAAGTCCAGCCGACATCCTGTCAAGAAAAAGATCTCGAGACTTTGTATAGTCTACCCCTCTTATGACTTCGAATATTGACTAAGTAATCCCCAAACATTCACAAGGGTGTTTGAGTGACTTAAGTTTTTTTTGGATTAGGCCTGATTTTCGGGTATGTGAGAGGGAAGTCCTATTGCGTCGTTGTTATGAATATGAGATAAAAAATCGATGGGAATAAGTTTTCGGAGGAGTTACATCCAAAAATGTTGAAAAATCAAGCATAATTTGCCCTATTTTCACCTATAAAGACCGAACTGGAACGACAAAAAATATGAATGGCTTAATCATATAACGAATGACCTATTTGGCTTAAAGACACCTTTTGACTCTTTCGACATTTTGGATTTCCGAGAATGAGCCTTTCAACGAGTAGTAGTATTTTGGTGTCTTTAAAATTGTGCCCGCGGCATAATCAAGGTTGAATATCTCAATTCACATTTCTTGAATACAAATTGAATGTTGGAATTCTATAGAATGTATAATGTTACACGTATGGAATAGGAGATAGAATTGTTAAATGCATTTTATGATTGTGTTACAAAGCTTAAACATGACCCTTTTGATTTACTTTTTTCAAAAATCGTTGGATTTCGTTTATCTTTTTAGCGTATATACTAACGGCCCGTTCTAATCCCAGACGCTCAAAGTAAACTTTTAATGTTAATAAACAAAAATAAATATGAAGTGATATATAGAAAAAAAAACTCTATTGTTCACCTACAAAATCCTTTTTCTTTTTTTTTTGAAATGACCTCATCATTCGCGCACAAATTGCAATTCAGAGGATAGTTTATCTATCATCTATAAAAAAATATATACCGTTTCGCAAGAAGCTTGGTTTTGGAATATAGGCTTCAAAAGTGCCTTTGCATGATTTGTTCCGTGAAAAAGTCCATTTAGAAGCATTATAATCCTCAACAGTATTAGTATATTTACATCGAAAATGTAACAGCATATAGACAAGAGTATTATAGTGTGATTGGAGATAAGATTTCATTGCTTTATCTTTTATTAGTCTTGTGGATTCTTAGTGACTTAAATAGCGGTTAATTAATTGCAGTCCATTTTACCCCCAAAAAATATGATTCAATTGTTGCCTGCGACAATAAGTACCAGGCTTTTATTTCAGTGAATATTTTCCCGAATACAAAATTGAATTTTTTTTTTTTTGGAATAAAATATAATTGTACGAGAAAATAGATTATAATATTGTTAAATGAATTTTATGGTGGGTTGTGTTACAAAAAGCTAAAAATGGTCTTCGATAATTGTTTTCACCAATTTTCAAAATCGTTGCATTTCATTTTTTCTTTTTAATCATATAATGGGGACAGTAATAAGCCCAAGCCACCCACTAGGTATCTGTTTTTTCTAATAAACAAGAACATATGAGTGATTAAATTTGTAGGAAACTTTATTTTTGTCCCATTCAAAAATTCTTATATTAAACTGACATTCATTTTCGTGCCACTATTTCAGCCAAGATTAGTTTATCTATGATCATACAAAATATATACTGTTTTCTCAAGGAAGCTTAGAATTGGAAAAATAGTGCCGTTAAAAGGTACCTTGCATGAGTTTCTTCCATGTTAAAAGTACATATATATAGCATATGTAATTTTAACAATTTTTAACTATAATATGAAAAACCTATACAGCTGTATAGGACAGTAGTATAGTGCGATAGAGACGGAATTTCATTGCGTATCTTAATTAGTCTTTTGAGTGTTATTGACCTTAAATATGGGTAATAATTGCCAGTGGTAATCCCCCAAAAATATTTTATGTAGTTGCAAAGAAAATAGAGATTTCTTTTTTTGGCACTCAAATAGCAAGCCAGATTAGATTTACACAATATTAGAGTGAATGCATGCCTGAATGACCCTACCCTTGAAACGGAAAGACTTGAAAATCTTCAAAAAAAGTGATTTAAGACTCATTTTTGAAAAATTAATAGAGAGCACATTTTCATTGAATTCCTCCAAACGTTGTAATTTGGAGGTAGATACATACGTTTCTAAAAGTAAACCGTAACTCAAGTCTATATCATGTCTTTCGTGCTTGACTGGGACGAGCATAAAATTGAAACATAAAAGAAACAAAAAAAAAAAAGTATTTTTTTCCAAAAAACTAAGCCCACTCAGAGCTCATTCTTTGCACATTTAATCATAGTGGATAATGTCAATGATATGCCAAGTAAAAATGAACAACCATCACCCCCCCCCCCCCCATAATTAACTGGGATAGAGGAAACAAATGTAACATGATTACAAATTGTAAGGGTTACCGATCTCATACTTTTTGACATTACCATACCGGGCACTAATTGAATAAAGTACACACTAATGCCGTCTAAATGCAACCATTTCGCAACCCCAATGAAGCTTAGTTTTTGAAAAATAGTCAATTCAAAAATTTTTATGAAAACCGATTTTTTTCAATTTTCAGCAGCCTGACCTGAAAACCCCAATTAACATATGGACAAGCTATTCTATAATACAAGTTTTGGAAAAAATTTAAGGCAAAAAAAAAAACAAAAAAAAAAAAAAAAAAAAAAACATGCCCAAAAAGTATAAGATATAAATAAAACCCCAAAAAATAATATTTTAAGGGAAATATTTAAATTATAAAAAAAAAGTGGCATTCCCTCCCCTAATTTCTCTAAATTTTTCTATTTCTCTTTAGTCCATTTGAATCCCTTAAGCCAAAATTTTAAATTAAAAACAAATTTTGAAAATTTGAGAAAAAAAAAAAGGGCCCATTTTTTAGCTATTTAACAGAAAAATAAAAAAAATTCAACGATAATATACCTTCTCTACTTAAAACTATAGAAGTCTACAGAAAACCCATTCTTTTCCTTTTAAAGGGAAAATAGAAAAAAATAAAGCCTTTTGAAATTGACCGCAGGCACTTTTTGGGAATATAGAAAGTCCTATGCCGATATTTAATCACTACCCCAAAAGATAATAAAGATCCCAGCATTGCCATTTTTCCTTGAAATTTATACTAATTTTGAGCAGTGTTAAGTTTCAAGGGTTTATAAAAAAAAATTTTAGAATTACAATTTCCAAATATGGGATAGGGATTTTTTTTTTCAAAGTTTTTGCTTTCCTATATATATATATATTATATTATATTTTATATATAAATATATAAAATATATTTTTTAATTTTTTGGCACTAAATAGCAGGCATCTTTGGATTCCACAATGTGATGAATTGCATGCCTGAATAAACCCCCCTTTTTGAAACGGGAAGACTTTGAAATCTTAAAAAAGTTATTTTAAGCTATATTTAAAAATTATAGAGAGACTTTTTTTCATTGCATTCTTCAAATGGTTAATTTTGAGGTAGATACATTACTTTCTAAATTTATGGGAATTCAAGTCTCTTATCTTGGTGCGTGGAGGGGTAGACCATGTGAATCGAAAAAAAAAAAAAAAATTCTTTTTTAAACCAAGGCCCACTCAGAGCTCGTTCTGTGCACATATATTGGGGGATAACGTCAATGATATCCCCAGAAAAAATGAACACTCTCCGTCCATAATTAACTGAGATAGAGGGTAACAAAGTGTAAAAAAAGATAAAATTGTAAGAGTTACCACTTCATCTTTTGACATACCCCTCCGGGGGCATTAATAAGTCCACACTAAGCCTCTAAATGCAACCATTTGCAATCCCCCTGAAGCTATTTTTTAATAAAAATATTTAAAATTTATTAAACCCATTTTTCATTTTTAGCAGTCTCCTAAACCCCCCAAATTAAAAAAATGGCAAGCTTATTCATATATAAAAAATTTTTAAAAAATTATGGAAAAAAAAAAAAAAAAAAAAAAAAAAATATCATGCCCAAAACAAGATATATGAGACTTATAGGCCCAATTTTAAATTATTTATAAAAAATTTTAAAAAAAATATTTCATTTTTTTCCAATAAGTAAACTATTCGGTGACCCGGGGGATGGGAAATTTGCATGGATGAATTGTCCGGGTAAGAATTGTCCGGGGGATGAATTTTTCCGGGGGATGAAATTTTCCGGGTAAGTATTGTCCGGGGTATGAAATTTTTCCCGGGGGAAAAATTTTTCCCCGGGGATGAATTGTCCGGGGTACGAAATTTCCGGGGATGAAATTTTTCCGGGGTATGAATTACATGTATGAATTGTCCGGGATGAATTTTCCGCGGTATGAGATGTCCTGTCACCCTATGAATACTGGTATATCTTATGGCACATACACAATAGTGATGCATAAATTGTAATATTTTGGGCCCCGGCGACATTATTGCAGCGGCGGGCTATTTCTGTTATACGGTGGGGTATCACTATAAGCCAAATAAAGAAAAATTTTTCTGTGGAAAAAACTGGGCAAATGTCCGTAGGCAAAGTGTCCCGTAGGGGAAATGTCCGTAGGCAAATTTTCCGGGAGGGAAAAAGTCCGGTAGGCAAAACTGTCCCTAGGCAAACTGTCCGGTAGGCAAATTGTCCCTAGGTAAACTGTGTAGGGAAAAAATGCCGGCCACCATTACTATACCATGTCCCGCGGTGAGCTTGGTCTCTGATACCAAAAACCTGCAATTTCCCCAAACCCCTTGGCCTAGTGAAATTAGTGGGGAGAGAACTGTTAATGGTTTCCGGGGACCAGAGCCATGGGGACCAAAAAATAACCTACCCTCTCTCAAAGTGCCATAGAAAACATTGAAGTGCCCCCGGGGAAAAGAGGGTCTTTATGAGGACACTGGTTAATATAGTGCCGGTTTGGGGTAGAAACTCCTTCTCTTCAGTTTTACAAAACCCCCGGTAGGAGCGTACCTGCAACAAGAAATGAAAACCCCGTGCTTTATCCTCACCCCATTAAACTACAAAACCGAGTAACCTCAAAAAAAGACGTCTGCAGTTTGTGGAGATGCCTATAGCTACTCCCCGGTGACAGGTACCATTTTTTCATGCTGGACCAGTAGTAGGTGTAACCCCCACTGCTAGTCTCGCCACTGCCAAGCCCCTCGTCTCAGAGTCCCACTATATCCAACTTCAGCCAACTGAGCTCACCCGAAAAGGAAGAAGAAGTTGATGATCGTCTGAGAGGCTCAAAAACGTTCCAGGAGCCCACACGTAGAACCCTCCGGATGTTTATCCCAGTAGTGATTTGACGGGCAGGTGCTGCCTCTGCAAACCCCCAAACCCCCCCCCACAAAAGAAAAAGATAGGCTAGGGGGTCCCCCCAAACTTCATTTGAAAGTGGGGGAAATTCCCGAGGGCTTGCTTTGCCCTGCGCTCGTTATAGGCAAATCCAGGTACACACACATACGCCCAGAGTCCGGCATCACAACGAAGATGCGCTTGTTTCAGTATATTTTTTTCAGATATATATTTCATATTCATATATTTAAAATATATATATTATATATATATATATTTATGGTTAAAGCTGATACATGAGGATGTTCAGGGGGGCAAAAACACTCGTCATTTCTTCGGGTTCCCATGTGTGCGTGCAACGTTTGCCAAGGCACTTGGCATCATCAGGCTAAAATGGTATTATATTATATAATATTTTAACGAATATAATCCCAAATTTTAGCCTGATGATGCCAGTGCCTTGGCGAAACGTTGCACGCACACATAAAAAAACCCCGAAGAAATGACGAGTGTTTTTGCCGCCTGAACATCCTCATGTCCTCATGTCCTCATATACCGTATTTGCCGGGCATAAGACGCACCCGTATTTTACAAACATATTTTGAGAGAAAAAATATATTAGTGTTTTGAGGACTATTTACTTTTTGAAAATTTATTAAAAGTTATTAAAAAAAAGTTTTGTAAAAGGAAAACAGTTATTTTGAGCATGTACCCAAATACAATATTCACAGTGCAGTGAATGTGAATGAAAAATTATACCCGAGAAATGTTAAGAGAATGTGTAGTTTTAACCAAAATCGGTCATCATTTATTGCAGGAGCTCCACGAATTTATATTCTATATTATCTACCTATGACATTTAGCTTTGATTTAATGTTGTAGGGATGACTTTGGTGCTTTTCTGTTTTTCTGCGTGTTTAGACTTTGTGGAAAATTTGCCAGTAAAATAATGGATTATTTCGGTAGTGGGCTTTCAAAAGTCCTAGGATTCTTACCTACATTATCGTGGGATCTTTCTTCATTCTGTGTATTTTGAGCCCCATTTTCCATGATGCAATCGAATATTAATGGCTTTACATGTACTACCGAAAATCAACCGTTATTTTAGCCAGAAAGTTAAGTTAGGTTTAATCAGATTAAGTTAGGTTAGGTTAAAGGTGGAATTTGGTTTAGTAGAAGATATAGAGATAAAACGAAAATTACGATACTATTTCAGTGTAAAGCTTAGCAATGTTTGAGGGGCGGCGGGGGGGGAGGGGGGGCACCCCCCCCCCCCCACAAACTTTAAAACAAACTTGTGTCCGAAAAAAAAGGGGCAGATTATTCAAAAACCCCCAAAAATTTTTCGGGAAAAAAAAGTTTCGGCCTCGAAATCGGGGGTTTGCCCAATAACAAAAAAATTACAAGATATTAAGTTAGGAAAACCATCTCTATCTTTTTGTTATTGTTAAGGGCACCATTCGAGATCGAAGATATTCGCCAGGTTTACACCTGTAAATATTACGTCGCGGGGTTTTGATTAGTCTTCCTCGGGAAGGTACAGGTAAAGGCTGAGGTATGATTTTTTCCCCCTTGAGGCGGAAAAAGTTGTGGCGCTGTGATGGGTCTTTTCTTGTGTGATGTTGCAGTTTCTGTCCCGTCTACAAAAACCCGTTGCACCCTTTTTTACTACACTTTTTCCGTTACAATTTAAAATTTCCTTACCATAGAGATAAGGAGAAAGGATTGAGCCTACCCGGGCCCTACCTTTCCCCCACCTTTTAAGTGGGATAGGCAGCGGACTGCGGGAGGGGTGATTTTTACTTTGACGGCCCACTTGCAGAAAAAAGCGCCACCTTGTTGCCCCACCTTTTGTTTTTTTTAAAAACTCCAACTTTTTTTTGGGTATTATGCTTACTTTTGATACTATTGTAACACAGTTACAAATTTGTGTTCGTGGTCACGCTCAACACGATCACTCGAGCCCCTTTAGATACCCCAAGGCCTTTTGCATTCTCTGCCCGACCTCTCTTATAATATCCCGCTTTAACGCGGGGTGAATTTTCATTCCCTTTTTTGGAAAAAAATTTGGTCTTATGCCCCGGGCAAATACGGTTATAATATAATATATTTTAATATAATATATAAAATATATATATTATATATATATATATATATAAAATTATTATATATAAAAATTAGGGGTCCCAAAATGCAAAATTTTTGAAAGGCACGCTCGTGTGTTTTTTTCCGGTTCTTCAAGAAAACGTTTGCATTGAATTTTGGGGCGAATTGAGTTTTTGGGGGCCCCGATCAAAAAAGTAACATTTAGGGACGTGACTCGAATTTCAGGTTTTTCTAAATTTCTGAGCTCCCTCGGTTATCAACATGGAAAAAAACCCGCTATAATCTTTGGCTATCGACAAGGCCCAATCGATGAAATACCGGAGCCCGGCTAACATCAAAGGGAAAGCAGGTCCCCCCCTCCCCACTCCCACCACCCCCGGGGGAGATGGGGAAGAGGGCGAGCGGGACAGGAAGGCGGTGGGGGGAGGTTTCCCCCCTTTTCGCGCCCGGGGATTCCGACAACTACAGTAATACACCCGCACGAAGCTTAAAAAGTGGTAAAGGCGTCAATGCCTCAAGAAGAACAAGAACAAAACGGCCGAAACATCATTGGATAGGAGTTTTTAAAAGGAGCCCTCCAAAAAATTTTCACTCGCACACTCCTCCTTCTCCAACGGGCAGCCAGAAGGACAGGACAAGGATTTCCTACGGAGTCGAAGAAGACAGAGGGGAACATCCATGGCTAATTGCCCTCGTGACAGTGAAGAAGGTGGGGGAAGAGGGTCGGCGGGGAAACTGATTAAAGCGGCCCCGGGAAACGTAAAGACAGCGACATTGCCAGGCGGACGAAAGGGGGGAAACCCCAAGCCAAAGCGTAGAGCGCAGCATCCTGTGTCGACGACGTCACAGGGGGGGGCTCGGGATCCCAAAAGCCAGGGGAAAAAAACTAAACGTCCCATCGATCTCCTGAAGGATCTTAACCTCTTTTAAATTTGGGACGAGAGAAGTTTTTCGGTGCGGCAAGCACGTCAATTTTTCGCAGCTACCCGCCAAGTTTTTGGGAAGGACTTGGGGTATGGCGTCTCGAAGAGCCGGTCCTCGAGCACGAATTGGGGGAGAGAGCAACCCGCCGAGAAGATCGGGGAAACTGGGGAACCAAGATCCCGAGGGGTTTGGGTCCTGCATTGGGGGGAAAACTCCTCCCCCCCTCTCGGGCGATACGGAGGACCGCATCGCCATCCTCCTCACGGGGGAAAGCACGCCGATTTTTCTTGAGGTCCCGGCAAGCTCGGATTAGACTGGCAGAAACTCGCAGTGGTCTTTAAGGGGGGGGACGAAGCGGGCGCAGGGGACAAGATCATCGCCTTTCTTTCGACCCACGGCTTCGAACATGGGATGGTGCAAGGGGCTTGCATTCGGTTACAAGATCGGCGAAGCTTGCTTTGGTTGGCCCCGCCCCCATCGCCCCGAGGTGTCCCAAAGGGTGTCTTCGAACCCCGCCTCGGGTCTTCCCCTGGGCCGCATTGGGGAAACTTCAAACGCTCCGTTATCCGATGGTCCTTGTGGATTCCTGAGAAGAACGGTGGAAACATCGGAGGACCCCGTAGAGTTCTCGCCACCCAATGACATGCCACAGCTGAAGGCCCAGCATTGGCCTTCCTGAAGGAGGCTCGATGTCGAAAACCTCCCGGGAGGGCTTGAAAGAACTTCTCCATCTCTCCTACCTGTTCCCGTGGTGAAAGGCCAGCCAAACCATTCCCCCGTCCTGGAGCTCTCCCTCAAACCCGGGGGGGGGGGCCAAAGGCCATCTACGCCTCAACTTTGATCTGAAATCCCACTTCGCGGGGCTGGGAGAGAAGGCCGGGGGGAACGAGTGGGCCCCCTTTGTTTCTCTGGTGTACTGCAAACAAGGCATGAGGCACCGATCTCTGTGAAAGCTCCCTTTAAAGAGGCTCTTCCTCAAGATCCTCAAGACATACCCTTTTCCAAAACCGTGCCAGGGAGGAACAAACCCCCGCGACGCCCCCTTGGTCGTTTGAGGAAACGCGGGGTTTTCCCTTTTTCGTCAAGGGTTTATTGGAGGGGGAAAAGCAATGGTAAGGCATTTGGGCAACCCGCCTCGAAGAAAGGGAAATCAACGTTGGGAAAGGAAAAAAGATGGGGGTTTTCCACCTCTGTCCTTCGTCACTTCGAAACACGGTCCTTCTTTCGAAACTCGACCGGGCGGGGCTTTGCAAAGACCCGGGGTTGTGGGAGGAGGACGACCGTTCAAGGCGCCGGAAACGGGCCTTTGGGCCCCCGGTGGTCAAAATTGCCGGGGGGCGGGGCATCCCTAGTCCACCTCCTGGGGGCCCGAAGTCCCCGCAAGGAGAAGTTCTCCTCCATTAGCCCCCCCATCGAAACTTGTGGGGGGGGGAAAAAAAGAAAGGACCTTTAAAAAAAGGCTTTTTAGGAAAAAAAAAAGGTTTTTTTTGGTTCCTATAAGTTTCTTTTTAAAATGAGGCTGGGTTTTTTTGGGTTTTGGGTTGAAAAAGTAGTTTGGATTTTTCCAATTTACTAAAAAGGAAAAGGGGGAACAGAAATGGGGGAAATGAAAAAAAATGATTTTTTCTTTAAACTGGGAACCCCAATATTAATATTAAATAAAAATATAAATTATATAATATATATTAAATAAAAAAAAAAATTTTATAAAAAACCTTAAAAAAGGGGTTTTAAAAAAAAAAAAAAAAAAAAAAAAAAAAAAAAAAAAAAAAAAAAAAAAAAAAAAAAAAAAAAAAAAAAAAAAAAAAAAAAAAAAAAAAAACCGTTTTGGTTTTTTTAGGCCAGCCCCAAAAATCCAAGGGGAAAAAGCGGGAAAACCCCGAAAATACCCCAAAAAAAATGGGCCCCCGTGGCAGGGTTTTTTTGGGGGGGCCGAAAAAAAAAAAAAACCCGGGGGGCAAAAAGGTTACCAAAGTTTTCTTTCTAAAATGTAGGCTGTTTTGAGTTTTTTTTTGCTTTTGAAGGTATTAGAAAAATTGTTCAGTTTGTTACGACCCCTAAATATTCTCCGAATTTCATCTAATTTCACAGAAACTCTTCTTATGCATGTGTGAACAGAAGTAAACACGAGCAAGTGAAAAAAACATGTTTCATTTTTCCTCTATGATCTGGGACACCCTACTATATATATATATATATATATTATACTATATTATATTATATATATACTATATATATAATATATATATATATATACTATATATATATATATAGTACCATATATATATATGTATATACATGTATACAGTAAACCCCTTATAACTCGGCACGATAGGGGCTCTGGCCTTGCGAGTTATTCATGTGCGAGTTATTCAATTCCTCCTCTGATATGGGTTATTGAAAAAAAAAAAAAAAAAAAAAAAAAAAAAAAAAAAAAAAAAAGCTGGATTGATATCAAACTCAGCACAATAGCACACATGGACACACATGGACGCACCTGCATCCATCCTTGCCAGCACTTTCACCTTTTCTGCAGGCTCAGGCTCTTCAATTTCATTCCCTTCTTGCTGGGGGACACTCTTGCGTGATGGAGCTTGACATCTTGATATACAGTACTGTATGATGTAATCCCAAAACACGTAAAATAGGTGGCAAATTAAGCAAAGATCGGGAACCGTGCGTAGGCTGAGCCGTGTTTTTGTTGTCCAAGCACCGGGTCTTGGATTACGAATCCCAATCCAATAACACTTGCTGAAATGTGTGTTATACTACTCTGTGATATTTTTTGCAATGTTTTGCATTGATTATTATTTCGGCTCCTACCAAGCTTGTTGTGTTTTTGAAGCAAAAACCAATCCTTTTTCAATTTCGACAAAAACGGAATTCGTATCCAAGACGGGGCTTTGACGACATAAATACGGCTCAGCAGCTGACAGCCTACACGCTGGTTCCCGACCTTTGCTTTACTTTGCCACCTATTTTACGTGTTTTGGGATTACTCATACAGTACTGTATTTCAAGATGTCAGCTCCATCACGCAAGGGTGTCTCCAGCAGGAAGGGAATGAAATTGAAGAGCCTGAGCTGCAGGAAAAGATCAAAAGGACAAAAATACGACTTTATGCGACTGACGATATGCAGTGTAAGCGAAGAGATGCAGTTATAAAATCATATGCCGAGATACATTATTTTTTGCCAACTTTCTGTTTACATGTTCACAGAAGAGGTTGTGAGGGCATGATATGCCGAGTGAAAACCACGAGATGCAGTTTTGGTGAGCGGTAGCAGAGTGGTTAGCGTCACCCAGTGGCGTTCTCGAAGACCCGAGTTCGATCCCGAGTGAGACCATAAATCCACTTGAAATCTTTTGCACCGTCGAGTGGCCTAAGAACACCCACATGCCCTGTCCATTAACTCTACCTTCGACTGTGAGTGCATGGGAGGACACGGGGCGGCATGAGCCTCTAATCACAGGCGTCACTATAACAATCCTGCCTGCGCCACCACGGGCGAGGGCCAACCATCACAGCCCTCGAGTGAGCTCCAGGGCCTATCATTCCACCCCTGGAGCTCATGCCTACCTGTGCTATGGGCATAGGTGTGGTTGTGTGTGTGTGTGGTGTGTGTGTGTGTTGTGTGTGTGTGTGTGTTGTGTGGTGGGTGGTGGTGGGTTGGGGGTTGTGTGTGAAAA
>JACEEZ010014915.1:0-5000 GCA_016584305.1 Chionoecetes opilio
AAAAAAAAAAAAAAAAAAAACAAAAAAAAAAAAAAAACGTAAAAATAGAAAAATTGATAATAATAATAATAAAAAATAAAAATAATATAAGTTTTAATAAAAAAAAAACGCAAAAAAACACAACACACACACACAGAGACACACACACAACACAGACACACACACAGACACACACACAAAACAGAGAACCACACACCACACACACACAAAAACCAGAGAAAACACCCACACACACAGAGGAAACACACACACCACCACAACAACACACACCACACAAAAAACAAAACAAAAACCCAAAAAAACCTTACACAACTCCTTTAGTGAAAGGGGTTAGCACGCGGGTTCAAAACCGAGAACCCGGGGTTTCGACCCCCGGGCGGAGCAAGACAGACGGGGGGTCTTTTTTTAAAACCCAAACCCCTGCCAACCAGCAGTGAAGGGGGTCCCGGGTTTTACCCGGGGTTTTGTGCCCCGCCCCCCGGGGTGGTGGCTTCCCCCAAAAACATAACCAAAGCAAATTAAATGTTTACCTAGGAGAGGGGGCCCCATCCCAGTGTAGCCAGGCCCGGGAAAGTATACTAGATAAATAAACTAGATGAATACACAAAAACCCACACACACACACACACACACACCACAACACACCACACACACACACATACACAATAAACTAGATGAATACAACTAGATGAATAAACCCCCAAACACACACACACATACATACAACACATTTGTTACCAAAGCAATCACAAAACTCTTCCTCTTTCTTCTTCCTCTCTCCTTCTCCTCTCTTCTCTCTCTCTATTTTGCGTGACCTTTTTGTGGTGTGTGGTTTGTGTGTGTTTTTGCGGTTTTTCTATTCCACACACACCCCCACACACACACACACACACACCACACACCACACACAATTATCATCATCCACCAACAGTGTCTTTACCATTGTCTGGAAGAGAGAGAGAGAGAGAGAGAGGAGAGAGAGATGAGAGAGGGAGAGAGAGGAGAGAGAGGAGAGAGAGAGAGAGAGAGAGAGGGTAGTGGTAGTAGTAGTAATTTAGTTTTAGTAGTAGTAGTAGTAGTTAGTAGTAGTAGTAGGAAAAGTGATAGTAGTTAGTAGTAGTAGTAGTAGTAGTAGTTGGTTGGTCGTAGTAGTAGTAGAAGTAGTAGTAGTAGTAGTAGTAGTAGTAGTAGGAGTAGTAGTAGTAGTAGGTAGTTAGTAAGTAGTGTAGTAGCAGTAGTGGTAGTAGTATATATAGTCAGTAGTTAGTAGTAGTAGTTCTAGTAGTAGTAGTTCGTAGTAGTAGTAGTAGTTTAGTATGTAGTAGTGTTAGTAGGTTAGTAGTAGTACAGTGTTAGTAGTCGAGTGTTAGTAGTAGTAGTAGTAGTAGTAGTACGAGCAGTAGTAGTAGTAGTAGTAGTGTGGTAGGAAGTTTAGTATCAGTAGTGTAGTAGTAGTAGTCAGTAGTAGTAGCAGAAGTAGAATGATTAGAAGTAGTAGTAGTAGTAGTAGAGTAGTCAAAGTAGTAGTAGTAGCATAGAAGTGTACATATTATCTCTCCCCCTTCCTCCTCTCTCTCTACTCTCTCTCTCTCTCTTTCTTTTTTTTTCTATCTCTCTTCTCTCCTCTCTCTCTTCTCTTCATTCTGTCTCAATCACCAAAAATACCTGACTTGGAACGAAACCTAAGGGCGGACCTAGGAGGCGGAGGAGGAGGAGGAGGAGGAGGAGGAGGAGGAGGAGAGGAGGAAGAGGAGGAGGAAGAGGAGGATGGAGGACAAACAGACTAACAAGAAAAACAGCCAAACAGGTATGATTTATAAACAAAACAAACAGACCCTTCTTCTCTCTCTCTGCTCTCTCTTCTCTCTCTCTCTCTCTCTCTCTCTCTCTCTCCCCTTCAGCACCTTCTCTCCCTCCACAGCGACTTCAAATGCCTTCAGGAGAGAGAGAGAGAGAGAGATGAGAGGAGGACGAGGGAGAGAGAAGAAGATGAAGGAGACAGAGAGGAGACTGGAGTGGACTGAGAGGGAGGAGAGAGATGAGAGAGGGAGGGAGAAGAGGGGAGATGAGAGAGAGGGGAGAGGAGTGAATGGACAGAGAGAGAGAGAGACAGAGAGAGATGAGAGACGGAGGGAGGTTATATCAGGTCAACAGGAACTTTAACCCGTTATTGTCTCGATGAATAAGGGGAAACGACCCGAAAATATGTTCAAGTCCTCCTCCACTTACCTCCCTTCTTCCCTCCTCTCCTCATCCTCTCCTCCTCCTCCGCCTCTCTTCCCTAAGAAAGAATAAATGGGCTGCGTCCGAACTGTACTAAATGTTGATCTCTCTCTCTCTCTCTATCTCTCTCTCTCTCTCTCTCTCTCTCTCTCTCTCTCTCGCTCTCGCTTATGGTGTATGTCTGTCTGTCTCTCATGATTTTTTATTCTTGAACTACCCACAACATGAGACGACCGAGAGATAGAGACCGACGCGGAACGAGAGAACCCGATGAGAGAGAGAAGACGAGAGGAGAGGAGAGAGATGAGAGAGAGAGAGAGAGAGCGAGCGGTATAAAGCCCCTGGAGGGAAGAGAGAGAGAGAGAGAGAGAGGGGAGGAAAGGTGTTAGGTAGATGAGGACATAAGGAGGAGAGGAGAGAGCGAGATGAGAGAGAGGAGAGAGAGAGAGAGCAGAGAGAGAGAGAGAGAGAGAGGGAGAGAAGAGAGAACGAGAGAGGAGAGAGAGAGAGACAGAGTAGTATATCAACATTTTTCACTCGCCATAAACGTCCTATATAAACATGTGAGAGGAGCGAGAGGAAAGAGAGAGAGAGAGAGAGAGAGAGGGTGAGACGAGAGAGTGAGAGAGATGAGACGAGAGAGAGAGAGAGAGAGAGAGAAAAGGAGAGAGGGAGATGATGACGAGAGAGAGAGAGAGAGAGAGATGCGAGCGAGAGAGAGGAGAAGAGAGAGGATGAGAGAGAGAGAGAGAGAGAGAGAGAGGTAAGAGTAACTTCAACAAGGCGTTAAAATAAAGAGAGCCAGGATGGTGAAATTAAAGATAATTATACACGATACAATTCACTCTTAAAAAAGAAAAAATTCAAGAAAAAATTGAAAGAAAGGAGAAAAGATTCGAGTTAATGTTTTAAAGATAAGAGAAAGAGCTTCGTTTTTTTTTTTTTCTCTCTCTCTCTCTTTTCCTCTCTTCCTCTCTCTCTTTTCCCTTCCCCCTTTTTCCCCTTCCCTTTCCTTTCCTCTTTCCCTTCCCCTTTTTTTTCCCTTTCCCTTTTTCCTTTTCTTCCTTCCCTTTTTTCCTTTCCCTTCCTTCCTTCCTTCATCCTTCCTTCCTTCCCTTTCCCTTCCTTTCCCCTTCCCTTTCCTTTCCTTCCTTTCCCTTTCCCTTTCCCTTTCCTAAAAGTTTCCCTAGTAATTCCTCCCCCTCTCCTTTTTCCCCCTTCCCTTCTTCCCTCCCTCCCCTCCCCTCCCTCAGTGTAATTTGAGCATCGGGGGGTTTTTGTGAGGAGGGAGGAGGAGGAGGAGGGGAGGAGGAGGAGGAGGAGGGGGGGAGGAGGAGGAGGAGGAGGGGAGGAGGAGGAGGAGGGGAAGGGAAAGCAAAATAATACAAGAAAATTCCGCAAAAAAAAAAAAAAAATATATTACCTTTAAACTTTATTCTCTTTTTTTCCCTTCTCTCTCCTCTTTTCCTCTTCCTTCTCCCTCTCTCTCCCTCTCTCTCTCTCTAATCTCTCAGTCGCTTTTCCAGTAATTTTGATGAGTGAACCGGAAAAAAATGGCAGCGAGAGAGAGGAGAGAGAGAGAGAGAGAGAGAGGGGAGGAGAGAGAGAGAGAGAGAGAGATCAAAAAATATTAAAGTAGTTTCGGAAATGATAAAAATTAATTCTCTCTTTTTTCTCTCTTTCTCCTTCTCTCTCTCAATTTTTTTATTTTTAAACCCCTTTTTTTTTTAAGTAGAGATAGAGTAAAGGGGAAAGAGAGAGAGAGAGAGGAGAGAGAGAGAGAGAGAGAGAGAGGAGAGGAGAGAGAGAGAGAAGAGAGAGGGGAGAAGAGAGAGAGAGAGGAGGGGGGGGGGGGGGGGGGGGACAGAGGCCCATTAAGAACGGACGAAAAAGGGAAGGGGAAAGAAAAGGAGGAGGAGGAGGAGGAGGAGGAGGAGGAGGAGGAGGGGGAGGAGGAGGAGGAGGAGGAGGAGGAGGAGGGGGAGTAAAAAGGAGGAGTAGGAGTAGGGGAGGAGGAGGAGAGGAGTAGAGGAGGAGGAGGAGGAGGAGGGGAGGAGGAGGGGGGAGGAGGAGGGGAGGAGGAGGAGGAGGAGGAGAGTAGAAGGGGAGGAGAAAAGGGAGGAGGAGGAGGAGAGGAGGAGGGAGGAGGGGGAGGAGGAGGAGGAGGAGGAGGGGGAAAAAAGATAAAGGAGCAAAAAAAAAAACGAAATGGTAACGACAACCAAAAAAAGAGAGAGGGGAGAGAGAGAGAGAGAGGAGAAAAGGGGGAGAGAGAGAGAGAGAAGAGAGAGAGAGAGAGAGAGAGAGAGAAGAGAGAGAGGAGAGAGGAGAGAAGAGGAGAGAGAGAGAGAATATATTATAAAACAACTTATTTTTCGAAAAGAGAGAAAAAAAAGGAGGAGAGAGAGAGGAGACAGAGAGAGAAGGGAAGAGAGAGAGAGAAAAAGAGAGAAGAGAGAGAAGGAGAGAGAGGGGGAGAGAGAGAGAGATAACCCTAAGATAGAAGGAAGTACAAGAGGCTGGGAGACCTAAGTGGTATTTCCTGTTTTATCTCCAACACGGTCGGGGGAAGACAGACAGACCTCCCCAGCGGCCAAAGGCTTCTTTTTCTCTCACCGGGTCCAAAGGCTTTTTTCTCTCACCAGCGATCCAAAGGTCCCCTTTCCTCACCAGCGTCCAAAGGTCTTCATTCTTAAACCAGCGGTCCAAAGGCTCCCCATTCTTCACAGGGGGCCCAAAGGCTCTCCATTCTCTCACCAGCGGCCAAAGGCTTTCTC
>JACEEZ010014916.1:2500-10978 GCA_016584305.1 Chionoecetes opilio
TCTTCTTCCTCTTCCTCCTTCCTCCTCAAAAATCCTTCATCTTTATTTTCCTTTCCCTGTAGTGTTTCCCTATCCCCTTTTCTCCAATACTTCCCGGCCTCTTTTCATTTATTCCTCTCTTTTTCAAATTTTGTATAATGTAATACTATATACAAATATATATGTCATACACAAAAACCTAAACCACTCCACCACAATATAAATATGCACGCATTGGTCCTAAATCACATATGGTTGAAGATACTTTATTTTTCGCGACAAGGTAACATAAAAGTTGTGAATATGTAAGTAAGAGTTTATCAGAAAAGCAATAATAGGTTTTCAAATCGTGCAGGGTGTTTTTATGACAGCTTTTTTTGGAGGTTTGACTCATATGGACACATTGTTCCATCTTTGTTCCTTTTGCTTTAACACGATGCTTCGCCCAGCTGGGGGGTGTTGGAGGGGCGGCACCGTCGGGCCCCACGTAGGGATGTTCACCCTGCAGCCAGCACATCGCCCTCACGGGCCTAGCTGATAATGGGGACGCCGCCAGCTGGATGTTTCTAGCATGAACACGTCGTGCTTATCCTGCTGGCGCGTGTGTTGCGCCCTTAAATAGCTAAGCCTTCATGTCCTGGACACGGCTCTTGATATCCTACGGGGGCGGCAGAGAAACGGCTCCCAGGCACCAGTTTTTTTTTTTTTTTTTATTTTATCTTGGATATCTGCAGGTTGTGTGGTGGCGGCCCACTCACGGTCACGCCCCGGTGCTCCTATACTGCAGGGTGCTGAGGGTGTCGCCGCGAGGACCCACAGTTATGGGGGCCGCATGTTGGCGCCACCCCTTTCCCATGTATAACGCCTTTTACTTCGTATTCTTTCCATGATTGCAAGCCGCTCCTTTTGTCGCACCTCATCCCCACGCTGCAGCTTCCCCCAGCCGGCAGTTTCTGCTTTCACCTCCGTGTGACATCTGGGTCCGTGACTTGAAGGGCCTTTTACCTTCCTCACTTCCTTCAGCCCCTTCTTCTCTGTTTTATTTATGAAAAATTTGCATGCACGCACACGAGGGAGCAAGGATGTCAGACTATTATATATTCAGCTTTTTTTTTTGGGGGGGGGGGGGGGGAAATAGTCCTAGAATACTGATCAAAATTAATGACAAGTAGTTTTATCAACCCCTTTAAATGTCCTGAGTTTATAGTGCATAATTTCCTTGTCACTGAAGGTACATATTTCCCTATATTTCTCCCAAAGCCCACCCACCCACCCCAAGGCCTGTCGCACCACTCTGCCTCCATGCTCCAGCCCCCGTCACAGCACAAGCCCATCTTATCGCACACCAACGCCGACCACATTCCCCCACCACACCACGGGCCCCTGTCTCGCCCCTCTACCCAGCAAGGGGCAGCCGCACCCTTTCCCCCATCCCCCCGCCTCCAATAAAAACCTTCCCACATCCCGCCAAATACCTGACCCACTTAACCCAGTGTTTCCCAAAACCTTTACACCTTTGGGGAACCCCTTAAAATAATTTTTCATTTCCAAAAAACCCCCTATTTATGTATACTAATAAATATAAAATATATAATTATAATTTTTATATATAATTATATATATAAAATATATATATATATAAATATATATATATAATAAAAATATAATTTTTTAAGAAAATTTCTGAGAAATAATTTAATTCTATGAAATCTACAATTACATCACATTCAGAATTTCACCTAATAAGTCAATAATGTTATGACACCTTCAGTGTACCTTGGGGGTTTTTTCCTTTGCGTATCTGTAAATTTTTGGGCCGAATTTTTGACAGACACAAAAGCGGTTTTTTCCCTGACGCGAAGACGATTTTTTTTTAATTTGCTTTTAATGGGTCGGGGATGAAAGCTTGTTCACAGAGGTAAAAGTTAAAAAACGGGGAAAAAACATCCAATGCTTTTCGAGATGACGGGTTCACTCTTGTTTTGCGAAACCCAAAAACTTTAAAGTGTACTTCTTAAATTTCATTTTAAAGGGTTTCGTCGCCCTGTAGTTCCTCGGGGTTTTCCCTCTTCTTGCAGACAAGTGGGTTTTTCTGTATTTGGGTGAAAACTCAGTGAAGGGTTTCCACCCAGTCTACGTATCTGATGACAAGGAGGGGAAGTATTTATAAAGGTTTTTCGACAGTGACCCCCAAATGACTTGTAATAAGGAAATGACATTTTTTTTTTCGTCTGATTTTGAACTTGGTAGAGGGGGAAACATTTCGACTTTCCCTCTTAAAAGGTGTTTTTTCCAAACACGAGTTATTTTTAAATGCAAGAATTTTGTCGGGGAATCAAATGTTTCCTTCGCCCCCTGCATGCTGGTGTCCAGTTTTTAAATGTGAAAAATTCTGCTAAATATGTAGTTTCATTTGCCTTTTAGATTCAAACTTCCCCAAAAACGGGATTTAATTCTCTTTAAGAAAGCACATTTTCCTGCGCAGCTCGAATACCCTTGTAAAAACTTTACCTTCGAAAGCCATCGACCCCTCTGGTGCTGGAAAAACTCATTACTTTTGCCTGTTTTCACACAACTTGCAAAATGCGAGATTCAAGGGCGCTCTTTTAAAGTTAACCATTTTTCACATTTATATCAAGGACTTTTTAAAAAACCCCCCAAATAGTTTTTGAAACCAAACTTCTCGGGGGAGAAGCAGTGAGTTTTATGATTTCAGGGCTTTTTTTTTCCCCGCGTGATCAAATTTTTGTACGGGCCATCTTGGAAGAGCACCATCAGTCGACCCCAACGCATGGTTCCTGAAAACCACAATTCCAGGAGAAAACAAGATTTTTGAAAATGGCGGGGGCCTTTGGTAGTTTCTCAGTTTTTTACAGCAAAAAAAATTTTTTCCATTATTTCACCCTTCTTTTTAAAATCGTAAAAATGCCAGCAGCTGAGCTTTACCAGTTATATGTTGTCTCATCTACTTGGAGAGCAAATTTGTTTGTTTTGCAGTATTTCAGACAAAATACCAGAATATTTTTGGATAGGTCATCCCCCAAAGCCCATATTGTATTATCAGAAAAAGGAACCTTGCTTTAAATTTACTTTTAGCTTTATACATGTTCTCCCCAAATTTTTTTAAGCAGGCATTTTAGGGGTTTTTGCATAGTGTACTTTTTTTTTTGGCAACTAGCCCCCCTAAAAAACTTGCTTCTTGGGGGCCTTTTCACGAGGGTTCCTTTCCCTTTTAAAAAATTTTTTTTTTTGGGTGTGAATCCCAAAAATCTTCAAAATAAACCCCGGTTTTATTTGACAAAGGGCTGTGTTAGTAGTTAATTCGCTTTAACTTTCTGGGGGCCTCGTGTTCGAGCTTTTTCCCAAAACAATGCCAAAGGAACGGACATTTTTTTATCCGTCCATGTAAAGCCAACCCGAAACTTCATTGTAAAAGGGGTTTTTTTAACATCATCCTTTTCCTTTACCCTCTTTCTGTGGTATTTGTGATTCTTCGCACTGTCGCCTCTCCATGACATGCTTTTTTTTCAAAAATTTGAAATGGAGTTTTTTTAAAAACCTATAAAATAATTTAACTGGCGAGATTAAATTTAAAAAACGTTTACTCGTTTCGGGCTCAAAAAAATGAATGAAAAAAGATTGTAAAAGGGTGGGCTGGGTCGGACAGAATATCGGGCGGGGTTGCGTCACCCTTCCTACCCAAACCCCTTGTCGCCAAAATTGCAGTGGAATGAAGGGGGGTTCCCGCACCGGCAATAAACTATTTTTTCTTAAACTATGCATATTATTCTCTCATTACTATATACATTGTAGACGACCGTACGAGATTTGTGTCTGGAAATGTTTGGACGTGTTGTTGAGTAGGAATTATGAATATGAATTAAGTCACTGTCATTTTGTAAAAGCACATAATTATTTTTTTCGGTTTCTCGCGGAAAAACCCCGGGAGGTCGGGGGAACCCCAGGGTTTTCCCCGGAACCCCGGTTGGGAATCACTGACTTTAACCCCTTTTAACCCAAACTTATTTCCCTTTTAATTTAGGTAGGCCATTAAAGATTTTTAGCAATATAAGCAAAATTTATGAAGACCTTTTATATCCGGTCCACCAGATTTAAATTTTTTATTTTAAATACTTTTCGTTGTTTTGGCCAAAACTACTCTATACTGGACTTGCACTCGTGCCCCGCGCCCAAAACCCCCGCCCTGACCCGTGGGGGCCAGTTTTGCGATTCCCGCATTTTTAAAATCACCCCCCATTTCCCCTTCCCATGGTTTTCATATAAATGATATACTGTTTTCTTCGTAATGTTTTTTTCTATAATATTATCAAAAAAAAAAATGTAAAAAAACCTAAAGAAAAGGGCCCTTTTAAGGGGGTGAAGAAATTGCATTCACTTAAGCTCTTCGCCATTTAAATTTTGCGAGAAAAAATTTTAGATGAAACATATCAATAGAAGGGGGATTTTCATTACTTTCCATTTATATATTTTTTGTTTTTTGATAAATTTAAATTTCCCCCACATAAATTTAGCGTTAACTAAAACAAAACACATCAATCGGTCCCCCAAAAAAAAAGTGTTTTCCCTGAATACAGTAGACTATGGTTTTTTCAGTAATAAATTACACTGTTTTTCTTCGTGAATGATTTTTCTATAATATTATCAAATAAAAAAAATTAAATCACTAAAGAAATGCCATTTGAGACTCTGAAGAAATATGCATGAACTTAATATTCACTTTAAATCTTCGCCATTTAATATTTTGCGTGAGACTTTTACATCAAATTCAAAGAAGCAAATTTTTATTAGCTTTCCTTTTATTTTTGTTTTCTGATAAAAGAATTAAAACCAGCATAAATTAGGTTAACTAAAAAATAATAATAATCGGGAAATTTTCCGATGATGAGGTTTTTTTATTTAGTTAACCAAATTTATGTATGGTTCTAATTCATTTATAAAAACAAAAATACCCAATGGAAAGCTAAAAAAATTTTCCGCTTTTATTGATATGTTTCTTAAAAAAAAAAAATTTCACAAATATTTAATGGGAAGATTTCGGGAAATATTTAGTTCAAATATTTCTTCATCTCTCAAAAGGGCTTTTTTTTTTAGGCTTTTTACAGTTTTTTTTTTAAATTTATAAACAAACATTTACAAAGATAAGGGTATTCATTTATACTTTAAACCAAGGAAGGGAAATGGGGTGATGGTCAAAAATGTCAGGAACGAAAAACAAACCTCCCTGGAAATATCCCAAAATGAGTAAAATCCAGTATCATAGTCTTGGTATGGCTAACAACAGACTATTTTTTATTAGAAAAGGAAAAGTCTGACGTGAAGGGGTTTTAAACGAGGAACGGAGCCCGTTCTCCCACTTCCCCCCCCGCACAGTGAACTCAGCCCACCATCCTTAGAGCCTTCCAAAAATAACCTTGAAAAAAAAACAAAACAGCCGTTTCTTTCAGCGTGTTGTTGAGCGTTACTAGGTCCCCACAAAGCAATGCCCTCCCCTATCAAAGGGGGACCCGTGAGGAAGCCCCGCTAAAGGGACACTGCAATGGAAGAAAAAGTGGGGTCTGGAGGAATGGCTAAGAGACAAGCCGACATTCCGAACATTCCAAAAACATTATTACCAGAGAACATCACCAGAGACATCGCCAGAACATTAACACAGATATCAGTACAGACGTCTCACCACTTGGCCTTTTTGCCTCCTCAAGCAGAACCGTACAGGGGGTTATCATTATCAGCATCTGCAGCCACGACCGAAGTGACTGAAATGTGACGGGCGGGGGACGGCCCTGCGCGGGTGGGTGGGCGGCGTCCTTGTGGGTGGGTGGGCGGCGCCCTTTTGTGGGTGGGAGCTCGCCACTACGATGGAGGGAAAGGAATGTATAGAAGGGGGGGAGAAGGACGGTAGAGGAGTAAAGGAAACAAGTTGATGGAGAAATAAATATAGGGAGGAGGAAACTGTGTTTAAGGGAGGTGTTTATTTTGTTTTTTATTGAGGATGATAGTGAAGATAAAGATGATGATGATGATGCTAATGATGGTGATGTAGCTAATGATGATGATGTATTGAGTAAGCTGATGATTGAGATGAGGAGAAACAAGAAGTTAGATGTAATTATGACTATGGTAATGAAAATAATAAAAAAGGGAAGTAGTATAATAATAATAATAAAAATATAATAATAATAATAATAATAATAATAATAGTGAGCAGAGAGAGAACAAAATAGGAAGATGAAGAAGGTGTAGATGGGAGAAGAGAAAAAGAAGGCAGAAGGAAAGAGGGAGGGTGAGCGGGAAACTTGAGGGAGGAGAAAGGGGGAGAGAATTCATGATGATGATGATGATTTAAAGAGAAAAAAAATACTAAACAGCGAATGACGACAAAGGAGACAGAGAAGTAGGGACAATACGCAGCAAAATACCACAAAACTCCTTTAGCGTAGACTATTGCATCAATTGAAGTGAGTTGATTACACAGAGGGTCGAGCTTCACGACTGAGGGAGTGAACAAGGTGTGTGGTGAGTTTTTTTTTTTTTTTTTTTTTTTCTTTTTTTTCTTATTGCTTTCCTTAAGAGAGAAGCACGGGCTAAATGAAAGCCCGTCAGAGTGTTCGGTAATTATAAATGTTAACGGGGGGGGGGGGTGGTGGTGGGGGGGGGGTTTCAGGAAACAAGGGCAGCGAGCGGTAGGTAAAGGAAGGAGTGTGGTGGTATGTGATTCCCTGTAGGCTCCTCACGCGGCTCAGGGATCACTTCATTGTTCCCCAGTGTTTTAAAAAAAAGCTCTCAAACAACCTACCTCGTTTTTCTGTTTCCCTGGGCGGCCCGAAAAGTGATAAATGTTCTCCTGCTTGGTTTCCCTTTCTCACACACTCTCGCCCTGCCGTGACGTGGGCGGGGCGGGGCGGGGGGGCGGGGGGGCGTCCTTCCCTTGCCCGGTGGTCGGTAAACAGAGGACCGACACTCCCCTCTCAACCGGTAATTATTTTTGCACGGATAGTTGGACACGGAAAATTTGGTTCGAGGTTTAGAAGCGTAATTTTTCAAAGGTCTGTTCATCGCGGTGGCGTTCTGAAGGGGTGTTGTCCCTCGTTGTGGCGCCGCTGGCAGGTGGGGTGTTTGTGGCGCCGCGGGTAGGTGGGTGTTGTGGCGCCGCTGGTAGGTGGGTGTTGTGGCGCCGCTGGTAGGTGGGTGTTGTGGCGCCGCTGGTAGTGGGTGTTGTGGCGCCGCTGGTAGGTGGGTGTTGTGGCGCCGTTGGTAGGTGGGTGTTGGGCGCCGCTGATAGTGGGTGTTGTGGCGCCGCTGGTAGGTGGGTGTTGTGGCGCCGCTGGTAGGTGGGTGTTGTGGCGCCGTGGTAGGTGGGTGTTGTGGCGCCGCTGGTAGGTGGGTGTTGTGGCCCGCGGGTTTAGGGGGGTGTTTGTGGCGCCGTTGGTAGGTGGGTTTTTTGTGGCCCCGCTGGTAGGTGGGTGTTGTGGCGCCGCTGGTAGGTGGTGTTGTGGCGCCGTTGGTAGGTGGGTGTTGTGGCGCCGCTGGTAGGTATAGGTGGTAATCACAGCTAATGGACTGTAACATTCTTCGGTTTTGAGACTCACGAAAAGAGACAAGGGCTTGGCGGGATCGATGTTCTCGCCACCTTTTTACATTTTCTTCTACCCTGTTATGAGAAATTATTTACCCGTCTAAGATAAGATGTGTATAATAGGATGACTGACCTGTTATCCCCATTCACGCCCACACTCTTAGAAAAAAAAAAGGGGAGGAAAAAAGGGGAGAAAAAAGGGGATTTGTAGTGATGAAATACTGCTACCCTTTTTTTACCCTTACAAATCTACCCTTTCGGATCGCGCAAATATACCCTTTTCCAACCCTCTCGTCTAAAAAGGGTTAAAGATAAAGGGTAGAAAAAAGGGTATAATCGGCAGCATCTACCTCCAGCCTGGACATAGGGTTTTTAAAAAAGGGGAGTGATGGTGCGATGTAACAATTCTACCCTTAATATACCCTCCATTTCTGAGAGTGCAGATCTTTTCTTTTTCTATATAAAATTGTATGTTGTTAGCCATGAAATTGTAAAAAATAACTGAATATACCAAATTAGTTAGTGGACAAGGATACTGAACAGGTCCCTATCTATAAAATATTGCTTATATTCACTAAAATTCGTCTACTTGCACCTAAATTACAATGGAAATTACGTTCTGGGGCCTCAAGGGTTAAATGTAATGGTGTTTGGAGCCAGGAGGTTGGGTAAGAAAAAATGAATCGTATATAGAAACACAGAAGTAAGTTATAAAGGCCCACCTTCTCCCCACCTTCTTACATTGTTCTCTGCCCTGTCATATGACACCTTATAGAGATGAACTGAGAATCATGTGCCACTAAGAAATCTAAGTTAAGATGTGTATAATAGGATCATAACTCTGAAACCTTGGGGGGTTTTAAACGTAAAAAGGAGTCCCAAAAAACGTGCATGGGGGGGGGGGG
>JACEEZ010014917.1:0-57539 GCA_016584305.1 Chionoecetes opilio
TAAGCTCACTTATAGGTGCAAATTATTCTAAAAAGGAGATTTTAACTTCAATTTGTAGGAAAAACAGCTATATATCACCGATAAATAGCTATATCATGGAAAACACTACATTTAAAGGGTTATGCAATATGATAAGTAAAATACTGAATAATATACAATAAACGCCTACAGTTTACAAGAAACTATGAAAAACGCTTGCAATATACCGTTATATCACAATAAATAACATCTTACTCTTCTATTTATTAGCTTAATGTAATGTAAGCTACTGATAGGTCCAAAATTATTTCTTTAAAAAAACGATTTGTATACTTCAATTTGTAGGGAAAACAGCTATATATCACGATAGCTAGCTAAAATTATTGAAAGAACACATTTTCAGGATATAAAGGCATTATCATAAGGTAAATTCCTTCTATTAATGATATAACACTACAATAAGAAGAAAACTATGAACAAAAACGTATTAATAACAATTTTATCACAATAATAGAGTCTCAAACTACTATTATAAGCTTACAGTAAGTTTAAAATAGCAATTTCCAACGAAAACAACTTATAAGTTACACATTTTGGAATTTCTCTATCAAAAAAAAAGGCTGAATAATGTCAATTTTCGACATTTTTTAGCCCTTCAGAAATGCATAAAACACTTGGAAAAACGATGTTTTAAGAAATAAAATTGCACATAAATTTCATTTAAATACATATTTTTAAGCTCATAATATTGTAAAAATATAGTGTGTAACAAGCTGAATAATGTCAAATGTTCGACATTTTTTGGCCTCAAAAATACATTAAAACACTTGAAAAAACGTTGTTTTTTAATTAACATTGAGCCCATCTAAATTTCAAGAAAAAAATTAGTTATTTGTAGCTCAATAAATTGTAAAAAAATAGTTGTGTAAAAGTGCTGAATAATGTCAAATTTCGACATGATTTAGCCTTTCAAAAACATTAAAATACTTGAAAAAACATTGTTTTTAGATTAAAATGATATCTAAATTTCATGAAAAATACATATTTCTAGCTATTAATTTTGTAAAATATAGTGGAGCAAATATTAAAAAGCTATTTAGCTACAGATATAAAGAAATATACTCAATTGCTAGAAAAAAAACAAAATCTTCACTATAACTAGATAAAATCATTGAAAACACTAACATTTTATGGGGTGTAGCACTATTGATAAGTAAAAACTACTTCGTATATATACAATAACGCTACAGTTTACAAGAAAAAACTATGAAAAAACGCTGGCATATACGTTATATCACAATAAATAACCTCTACTTTCTATTTAATAGCTTAATGTAATGTGGTCTACTATAGTACAAATTATTATAAAAAAGACGATGTTAGACAATCAATTGTAGGGAAAACAGGCTCTATATCACTGATAACTAGCTAAAATCATTGGAAAACACTACATTTATGGGTTTATAGAAATAATAAGTAAAACTCATGTATATATACAATAACGCTACAGGTTCGAAGAAACTATGACAAAAAACGCTTGCAATATACCGTTATATCACAATAAATAACCTCCTTACTCTTATATTTAATAGGCTTAATATAATGTAAGTAACCTATAAGTGCAAATTATTCTAAAAGGAGGATTTTTATACTTCAATTTGTAGGAAAACAGCTAGATATCACCGATAAATAGCTAATATCATTGAAAACACTACATTTTAAGGGTTTATAGCAAATATTGAAAGTTAACTACTTGTATATATACAAAACGACTACCAGGTTACAAGAAATATGAAAAGGCTTGCAATTATACCGTATATCACAATCAAAAACCTCTTACTCTTCTATTTATTAGCTTAATGTAATGTAAGGCAAGGTGCATATAGGTGCATATTATATCTAAAAAGGGATTTTATACTTCAATTTGTAGGAAAACAGCTAGATATCACTGATAACTAGCTAAAAAATCATTGAAAACAACTACATTTTAATGGGTTTATAGCAATATAATAAGTAAAATACTTGTAATATACAATAACGCTACATTAAGAAGAAATATGAAAAACGTTGCAAATATACCGTTATATCACAATAAATAACCCCTTCTCTTCTATTATTAATAGCTTAATAAGTAAGCTAACATTATAGGTTGTGCAAATTATTCTAAAAAGAGGATTTTATAACATCAATTTGTAGGAAAAACAGCTATATATTCACCGATAAAATAGCTAATATCATTGAAAAACCACTACATTTTATGAGTTTTACAGCAATATATAGTAAGTAAATTTACTTGTATATATACAATACCGCCTACAGTTTTACCAAGAAACTATGAAAAACGCTTGCAATATACCGTTATACACAATAATAACCTCTCTCGTGTATTTAATGCTAATGTAATGTAAGCTACTTATAGGTGCAAATTATTCTAAAAAAGAGGATTTTATATATCAATTTGTAGGAAAACAGTATATATCACTGATAATAGCTAAAATCATTGAAAACACTACATTTTATGGGTTTATAGCAATCTAATAAGTAAAATTACTTGTATAATACAATAACGCTACAGTTAGGAAGAAACTATGAAAAACGCTTGCAATAACCCGTTATATCACAATAAATAACCTCTTACTCTTCTATTTAATAGCTAATGAAGTAAGCTACTTATAGGTGCCAAATTATTCTAAAAAGAGGATTTTATACTTCAATTTGAGGAAAACAGCTATATACACCGATTAACTAGCTAAATATCATTGAAAAAACACTACATTTTAAGGGTTTATAGCAATATGATAACTTAAACTACTTGTATATTACAAATAACGCTACAGTTTACAAGAAAGTATGAAAAACGGCTTGCCAATATACCTTATAGCATAATAAAGAACCTCCTACTCTTCTATTTATTAGCTTAATGTAATGTAGCTACTTATAGGTGCAAACTATCTAAAAAAAAGGATTGATATACTTCAATTTGTAGGAAAAACAAGCTAATATATCACCGATAACTAGCTAGATAACACATTTGAGGGTAAAAAAGCATTAATCATAACGTTAATTTCCTTCTATTAATGATATAAACACTACAATAATAAAAATATGAAAAAACACGTATAATTACAATTGTACCACAATAAGAGTCTCAAACTCCTATGATAAGCGTACAGTAGTTTTTAAAATAGCAATTTCTAACGAAAAACAAATATAATTCCACATTTTGAATTTCTCAGTCAAAAAAAGGCTGAATAATGTCAATTGTCGACATTTTTTTAGCCCTTTCAAAAATACAATTAAAATACTTGAAAAACGTTGTTTTTACTATAAGAATAAATTGATACATAAATTCATGAAAATACATATTTAAGCTTATAATATTGTATAATATAGGTGTGTAAAGGCCTGAATAATGTTAAATTTGCGACATTTTTTAGGCTGTCAAAAATTACATTAAAAACACTGAAAAAACGTTGTTTTAAGATTAAAGTTGCTACCTAAATTTCATGAAAAATACATTGGTTAGCTCATAAACAATGCTAAAATATAGTTGTGTAAAAGTGCTGAATAATGTCAATTTCGACATTATTTAGCATTATTCAAAAATCCATAAAAATTCTGAAAAATCAACTGGTTTTTTAAGATTAAAATTGATAAATCTCATTTCATAAAAAATACATATTTTTAGCTATGAGTTTGTAAAAATATAGTGTAGCAAATATAAAAAGCTATTTAGCTACAGATATAAAGAAATATACTTCAATTTGTAGAAAAAAACCCTCTCAATGATAACTAGCTAAAAATCCATGAAAACAATACATTTATGAGTTTACAGCAATATAGTAAAGGAAATTACTTGCTTATATTATACAATAACGCTACAGTTACAGAAACTTGGAAAACGCTTGCAATATACCGTTATATCACAATAAATAACCTTTTACTCTTGTATTTACTAGTAATGTAATGTAAGCTACTTATAGGTGCAAATTATCAAAAAGAGGATTTTATATATCAATTTGTAGGAAAACAGTTATATATCACTGAAACTAGCTAAAATCATTGAAAAACACTAGAGAGACATTTAAGGGTTATAGCAATATAAATAATGTAAAACTATTGTATATGTACGATACGCTGACAGTTTACAAAGGAAACTATGAAAACAACGCTTGCAAATTACCGTTATATCACAATAAATAACCTCTTACTCTCTATTTATTAGCTTAATGTAGTTGTAAGCTACTTATAGGTGAAATTATTCTAAAAGGGAGGATTTTATACTTCAAATTTGTAGGAAAAACAGCTATATATCACGATAAAGCGAATATCATTGAAAAAACTACATTTTAAGGGTATATGCAATATGATAGTAAAAAAACTACTTGTAATTTACAAAAAACGTTACAGTTTAGAAGGAAATATGAAAAACGCTTGCAATATACCGTTATATCACAATAAAGAACCTCTTACTCTTCTATTTAAAGCTTAATGTAATGTAGATAATATAGGTGCAAATTATTCTAAAAAGAGGAGTTTATACTTCAATTTGTAGGGAAAAAGCTATATATCACTGTACTATCTAAAATAATGAAAAACTACATTTTAACGGTGTTATTAAAAAAAAAAAAAGCATACAATAAGTAAAACTACTTGTATATATACAATAACGCTACAGTTTAGAAGAACTATGAAAAACGCTTGCATATACCGTATATCACAATAAATAACATCTTACTCTTCTAGTTAATAGCTCTTATGTAATGTAAGCTACTTATAGGGCAAAATTATCTAAAAGGAGGATTTTATACTTCAATTGTAGGACAAACAGCTATATATCACCGAGAAAATAGCTAATATCATTGAAAACACTACATTTTAGGGTTTATAGCAATATGATAAGTAAATACTTGCATATATACAATAACGCTAACAGTTTACAGAAACTATGAAAAACGCTAGAAATATTCGTTCTATCACAATTTAATAAACCTCCTACTCTTCTATGTTATTAGCGAATGTATGTAAGCTACGTATAGTCCAAATAATTCCTAAAAAAACGATTGTTATACTTCAAATTTGTAGGAAAACAGCTATATATCACTATAACTAGCTAAAATTATTGAAAAGAACACATTTCAGGATATAAAGCATTATCCTAACCGGTAAATTCCTTCTAGTAATGATATAACACTACAATAAGGAAGAAACTATGAAAAACACGTATAATATACAATTTTATAACAATATAGGAGTCTCAACTCCTATTATAAGCTACAGTAGTTTAAAATAGCAATTTCCAACGAAAACAACTATAATTCCACATTTTGAATTTCTCTATCAAAAAAAGGGGCTGAATAATGTCAATTTCGACATTTTTTAGCCCTTCAGAAATGCATTAAAACACTTGAAAAAACGTTGTTTTTAAGACTAAAATTGATACATAAAGCTTCATTATAAATACATATTTAAGCTCATATGATTTAAAATATAGGTGTGTAAAAGTGTGAATAATGTCAAATTTTCGACATTTTTATGGCCTTCAAAAATACATTTAAAACACTTGAAAAAAAACGTTGTTTTTAGATAAAATTGGATGTAAATTTCAAGAAAAAATTCTTATTTTAGCTCATAAACAATTGTAAATAAGTTGTGTAAAGTGAACTGAATAATTTCAAATTTCGACATTATTTAGCCTTTCAACAATACATTAAAATACTTGAAAAAAACATTGTTTTAGATAAAATTGATATCTAATTTCATGAAAAATAAATATTTCTAGCTATTAATTTTGTAAAATATAGTTGTAGGCAAATATAAAAAGCTATTCTTTTTTTTTATTTTTTTTTTTTTCTTTTTTTTTTAGCTTACAGGATAATTAAAGAAATAGTACTTCCAAATTTGTAGAAAAAAAAACCTTCACTGATAACTAGCTAAAATCATTGAAAACACTACATTTTATGGGTTTATAGCAATATGATAAGTAAAAACTACTTGTATATATACAATAACGCTACCAGTTACAAGAAACTATGAAAACGCTTGCAATATACCGTTATATCACAATAAACACCTCTTACTCTTCTATTTAATGAGCTAAGTAATGTGGGCTACTTATAGTGCAAATATCTCAAAGACGATTTTATACATCAATTGGTAGGAAAACAGCTATATATCACTGATAACTAGCTAAAATCATTTGAAAAAACTACATTTTATGGGTTTATAGCAATATAATAAGTAAAACTACTTGTATATATACAATAACGCTACAGTTTAGAAGAAACTATGAAAAAACGCTTGCAAAGATACCGTTATATTCACAATAAATAACCTCTTACTCTTCTATTTAATAGCTTAATGTATGTAAGCTACTACAGGTGCAAATTATTCTAAAAGAGGATTTTATACTTCAATTGTAGGAAAAAAAAGCTATATATCACCGATAACTAGCTAACAATCATGAAAAGAACACATTTTGAGGTTGTATAGCAAGATGATAAGTTAAACTACTTGTATATATTACAATAACCGATACAGTTTACAGCATGAAACTATGAAAAGGCTTGCAATATCCGTTATACACAATAAATAACCTCTTACTCTTCTATTTATTAGCGTAATGTAATGTAAGCAAGGTGCATATAGGTGCATATTATCCAAAAAAGAGGATTTTATACTTCAATTTGTAGAAAAACAGCTAGATATCACTGAAACTAGCTAAAATCAGTGAAAAACACTACCTTTTATGGGGTGTATACCAATATAATAAGTAAAATACTTGTATATATACAAACAACGCTACAGTTTAGAATAAAACTATGAAAACGCTGCAATTATACCGTTAATCACAATAAATAACCTCTTATCTTCTATTTAATATGCTTAATGTAATGTAGCTACTTATAGGTGCAAATATCTAAAAAGAGGATTTATACTTCAAATGTAGGAAAACAGCTATATACACGATAACTAGCTAAAATCATGAAAACACTACATTTTATGGGTTGATAGCAATATAATCAAGTAAAACTACTGTATATATACAATACGCTACAGTTTAGAAGAAAGTATGAAAAGCTTGCCCAATACCTTATATCATAATAAAATAACCTCCTACTCTTCTATTTATAGCTTAAAGTAATGTAAGTACTTATAGGTGCAAATTATTCTAAAAAAAGGATTGTATACTTCAATTTGTAGGAAAACAGCTATATATCACCGATAACCTAGCTAAAAATTCATTGAAAAGAAACACATTTTGAGGGTATAAAGATTATCATAACGTAAATCCTTCTCTTAAGCAGATAACACTACAATTAATAATAATTATGAAAACACGTATAATATCCAAATTGTACCACAATATAGAGTCTCAAACTCCTATTATAAGCTTACGTAGTTAAAAATCGCCATTTCTATCGAAAACAACTATAATTCCACAATTTGAATTTCTCAGTCAAAAAAATGGGCTGAATAATGTCAATTTTCGACATTTTTAGCCTTTTCAAAAATACATTAAAATACTTGAAATAACGTTGTTTAGAAATAAAAGTGATACATAAATTACATGAAAAATACATATTTTAAGCTTATAATATTGTAAAATAGTTGTGTAAAAAGTGCTTAATAATGTTAAAATTTCGACATTTTTAGGCTTTCAAAAATACATTAAAACACTTGAAAAAAAAAAAAACGTGTTTTTAAGATTAAAATTGCTCCTTAAATTTCATGAAAAATAAATATGTTTAGCTCATAAAAATGTAAAATATAGTGTGTAAAAGTGCTGAATAATGTCAAATTTCGACATTTATTAGCAATTTCAAAAATATATAAAAAATTCTTGCAAAAACAATGTTTTTTAAGATTAAAATGATATCTCAATTTTCATGAAAAATACATATTTTTTAGATATGAATTTTGTAAAATAGAGTTGTAGCAAATATAAAAAGTATTTAGCTACAGTATAAAGAAATATACTTCATTTGTAGAAAAAAACAATCTTCAATGATAACAAGCTAAAAAATCATTGAAAAAACCACTACATTTATTGAGTTTACAGCAATATAGTAAGTAAATTTACTTGTATATATACAATAACGCTACAGTTTACAAGAAAACTATGAAAACGCTTGAATATACCGTATATCACAATAAAAACCTCTTACATTTGTATGTAATAGCTATGTAATGTAAGCTAATTATAGGGGCAAATTATTCTAAAAAGAGGGATTTTATATATCAATTTGTAGGAAAACAGCTATATATCACTGATAACTAGCTAAAATCATTGAAAACACTAAAATTTTAACGTTTATAGCATATAATAAGTAAAACTACTGTCATGTACAATAACGCTACAGTTTTACAGAAAACTATGAAAAAGCTTGCAATAATACGTTATATCACAATACAATAACCTCTACTCTTCTATTATTAGCTAATGTAGTGTAGAGCTACTTATAGGTGCAAATTATTCTAAAAGGAGGATTTTATACTTAATTTGTAGGAAAACAGCTATATATCACCGATAAATAGCGAATCTCATTGAAAAAACTAATTTTCAGGGGTTATAGCAATATGATCAGTAAAACTAAATGTATATAAAAAAAACGTTACAGTTTAGAAGAAAAAACTCATGAAAACGCTTGCATATACGTTATATCACAATAAAATAACCTCTTTACTCTTCTATTTATGAGCTTAATGTAAGGTAAAGCTACTTAATGTCCAAATTATTCTAAAAAAAACGATTGTATACTTCAATTTGTAGGAAACCAGTATATATCACCGAGAACTAGCTAAAATTATGAAAAGAACAAATTTTCAGGATATAAAGCATTATCATAAGGTAAATCCTTTATTAATGATATAACACTACAATAAGAAGAAACTATGAAAAACACGTATATATTACAATTTTATCACAATATAGAGTCTCAAACTCTTTTATAACTTACAGTAGTTTAAATAGCAAATTTCAACGAAATAACTATAATGTCCACATTTTGAATTCTCTATCAAAAAAAGGGCTGAATAATGTCAATTTTCGACAATTTTTTTAGCCTTCAGAAAAATGCATTAAAACACTGAAAAAACGTTGTTTTTAAGAATAAAAGTGATACAATAAATTTCATTATAAATACCTATTTAAGCTCATAATATGTAAAATAAAGGTGTGTAACAGTGTACAAATAATGTCAAATTTAGAAACATTTTTTTGGCCATCAAAAATACATAAAACACTTGAAAAAAACGTTGTTTTTGAGATTAAAAATTTGAGATCTAAATTTCAAGAAAAAATTATTATTTTTAGCTCATAACAGTGTAATATATAGTTGTGTTAAAATGCTGAATAATGTCAAAATTTAGACATTATTTAGCTTCAAAAAATACATTAAAAATACTTGAAAAAACATTGTTTTAAGATTAAAATTGATATCTAAATTTCATGAAAAATACAGATTTCCTAGCGTATTAATTTTGTAAAATATAGTTGTAGCAAAGATAAAAAGCTATTTAGCCTACAGATATAAACGAAATATAAATTCAATTTGTAGAAAAAAAACAAAACTCTTCACTGATAACTAGCCTAAAAGCATTGAAAGCACTACATTGTATGGGTTTATAGCAATGTATGAAGTAAAACTACTTGTATATATACAATACGCTACAGTTTACAAGAAAACTATGAAAAACGCTTGCATATACCGTTATATCACAATAAAAATAACCTCTTACTCTTGTATTTAATAGCTAAATGAATGTGGGCTACTTGGATAGGTGCAAATTATCTAAAAAACGATTTTATACAATCAATTTGTAGGAAAACAGCTATCTATCATGATAATAGCTTAAAATCTTGAAAAACACTAAATTTTATGGGTTTATAGCAATATAAATAAGTAAAACGACTTGTATAATTACAATAACGCTACAGTTAGAAGAAACTATGAAAAAACGCTGCAATATACCGTTATACACAATAAATAACCTTTACTCTTTATTTAATAGCTTAATGTAATGTAGTACTTATAGGTGCCAAATTATTCTAAAAAGAGGAGTTTATACTTCAATTTGTAGGAAAACAGCTATATATCACCCGATAAATAGCGAATATCATTGAAAAACACTAAATTTAAGGTTTATAGCAATATGATAAGTTTAAATACTTGTATATATACAATAACCGCTACAGTTTACAGGAAACTATGAAAAAGGTTGCAATATACCGTTATATCACAATAAATAACCTATTTACTCTTCTATTTATTAGTTAAGTAATGTAAGCAAGGTGCATATAGGTGCATATTATTCTAAATAAGAGGATTTTATACTTCAATGGTAGGAAAACAGCTATATATCACTGCCAATAAATAGCTAAAATCATTGAAAACACTACCTTTTATGGGTTTATAGCAATATAATAAGTAAAACTACTTGTATATATACAATAACGCTACAGTTTAGAAGAAACTATGAAAAAACGCTTGACAATATACCGTTATATCACAATAAAATAACCTCTTACTTCTATTTAATAGGTTAATGTAATGTAAGATACTTTATAGGTGCAAATTATTCTAAAAGAGGATTTTATACTTCAATTTGTAGGAAAAACAGCTTATATATCACCGATAACTAGCTAAAATCATTTGAAAACACTACAATTTTTATGGGTTTATAGCAATATAACAAGTTAAAAATACTTGTATATATACAATAAAGCTCAGTTAGAAAGAAACTATGAAAAACGCTTGCCAATATACCTTTAATCTCATAATAAATACCTCTACTCTTCTAGTTAATAGCTTAATGTAATGTAAGCTACTTATAGGGCAAATATTCTAAAAGAGGATTTATACTTCAATTTGTAGGAAAAACAGCTAATATCACGATAAACTAGGCTAAAATCATGGAAAAGAACACATTTTGGGTAAAAGGATTAGCATACGTAAATTCCTTCCTTAATGATATAACACTACATTAATACTAATTATGAAACAACCCGTATAATATACAATTGACACAAATATAGAGTCTCAAACTTCCTATTATAAGATTACAGTAGTTTAAAATAGCAATTCTATCGAAAACAACTATATTCCACATTTGAATTTCTCAGTTCCAAAAAAGGGGCTGTAATAATGTCAATTTCGACATTTTTAGCCTCAAAAATACATAAATACTTGAAATAACGTTGTTTTTAAGAATAAAATTGATACATAAAAATTACATGAAAAATACAATTTTAAGCTTATAATCTTGTATAATATAGTTGTGTTAAAAGTGCTTACTAATGTTAAATTTCGACATTTTTTAGGATTTCAAAAATACATTTACAACACTTGAAAAAACGTGTTTTTAAGATAAAATTGCTACCTAAATTTCATGAAAAAATACATATGTTACCTCAGAACAATGTAAAAATATAAGTTGTGTAAAAGTGCTGAATAATGTAAATTTCTACATATAGCATTTTTTTCAAAACATAAAAATTTCTTTGAAAAAACAATGTGTTTTAAGATTAAAATGCTATCTCAATATTCATGAAAAAATACATATTTTTAGCTATGAATTTTGTAAAATAAGTTGTAGCAAATAATAAAAAGCTATTTAGCTACAAAATATAAAGAAAATATTACTTTCAATTTGTAGAAAAAAAAACCAAATCTTCAATGATAAATAGCTAAAATCATTGAAAACACTAACATTTTATGAGTTACAGCAAATAGTAAGTAAATTTACTTGTATTATATACCATAAACGCTACAGTTTAACAAGAAAACTATGAAAAACGCTTGCAATAACCGTTAATCACAATAAATAACCTCTTACTCTTGTATTGAATAGCTTAATGGTAAGTAAGCTACTTATAGGTGCAAAATTTATTCTAAACAAGAGGGATTTTATATATCAATTTGTAGGAAAACAGCTATATATCACTGATAACTAGCTAAAATCATTGAAAACACTACATTTAAGGGTTAATAGCAATATAATAAGTAAAAATAACTTGTATAGAGTACAATAACGCTACAGTTTACAAGAAACTATGAACAACGCTGCAATATTAACCGTTATATCACAAATACAATAACCTCTTACTCTTCTATTATAGCTTAATGTAATGTAAGCAAGGTGCTATAGGTGCATATTATTTCTAAAAAGAGATTTGATACTTCAATTTGTAGGAAAACAGCATATATCACTGTAACTAGCTAAAAATCATTTGAAAAACACTACATTTTATGGGGTTATAGCAATATAATAAGTTAAAACTACTTGTATATATACAATAACGCACAGTTAGAAGAAACTATGAAAAACGCCTTGCAATATTAACGTTATATCACAATAAATAACCTCTTACTCTTCTATTAATCGCTTAATGTAATGTAAGCTACTTATAGGTGCCCAAATTATTCTAAAAGGGATTTTATACTTCAATGTGTAGGAAAACAGCTATTATATCACCGATAAATAGCTAATATCCATTGAAAATACTACCATTTAAGGGTTTATAGCAATATGATAACCTTAAACTATTGTATATATACAATACGCTACAGTTTACAAGGAAAGTATGAAAAAACGCTTTGCAAATACCTTTATATCATAAAAATAACCTCCTACTCTTCTATTTATTAGCTTATGTAATGTAAGCATACTTATAGTGCAAATTATCTAAAAAAAAGGATTGTATACTTCAATTGTAGGAAACAGCTATATATCACCGATAATAGCTAAATCAATTGAAAGAACACATTTGAGGTATAAAGGATTATCATAACGTAAATCCCTTCTCTTAATGATATAACACTACAATTACTAATAAATTATGAAAAACACGTATAATATACAATTGTACCACAATATAGAGTCTCAAACTCATATTATAAGCTTACTGTAGTTTAAAATAGCAATTTTATCCGAAAAAAATATAATCCACATTTGAATTTCCAGTCAAAAAAAAGGGCTGAATAATTCAATTTTCGACATTTTTTGAGCCTTTACAAAAATACATTAAAATTATTGAAATAACGTTGTTTTTAAGAATAAATGATACATATAAATTACATGGAAAAATACATATTTTAAGCTCTATAATATTGTATAATATAGTGTGTTAAAGTGCTTAAATAATGTGTAAATTTCGACATTTTTAGGCTTAAAAAAAATACTATAAAACACTTGAAAAACGTTGTTTTAAGATTAAAATTCTACCTAAATTTCATGAAAAATACATATGTTTACCTCATAACAATGTAAAATATGTTGTGTAAAAGTTGCTGAATAATGTAAAATTTCGACATTATTTAGCTTTCAAAAATACATAAAAATTCTTGAAAAAACACAATGTTTTTTAAGATTAAAATTGAATCTCAATTTCATGAAAAATACTATTTTTAGCTATGAAAATTTTGTAAAATATAGTTGTAGCAAATATAAAAAGCTAGTTAGCTAACAGATATAAAGAAATATATCAATTTGTAGAAAAAAACACTCTTCAATGATAACAAGCTAAAATCATTGAAAAACACTACATTTTATGAGTTTACAGCAATAAGTAAGTAAATATACTTGTATATATACAATTAACGCTACAGTTTACAAGAAAACTATGAAAAACGCTTGCAATATACGTTATATCACAAAATAACCTCTTACTCTTGTATTTTAAATAGCTTAATGTAATGTAAGCTACCTTATAGGTGCAAATTATTCTAAAAGAGCGATTTTATATATCAATTTGTAGGAAACCAGCTATATATCACGGATAACTAGCTAAAATCATTGAAAACACTACATTTTAAGGGTGTATCGCACTATAATAAGTATAAAACCTTACTTTATAGTACAATAACGCTACAGTTTACAGAAACTATGAAAAACGCTTGCAATATACCGTTATATCACAATAAATAACCTCTTACTCTTTCTATTATTAGCTAAGGTAGGTAAGCTACTTATAGGTGCAAATTATTCTAAAAGGAGGAGTATTACTTCAATTTGAGGAAAACAGCTATATATCACCGATTACAGAGGCTAAATCATTTGAACAAAAACTACATTTTAAGGGTTTATAGCAATAGATAAGTAAAAACTAAATTGTATATTTACAAAACGTTACAGTTTAGAAGAAACTAGAAAAACGCTGCAATATACCGTTATATCAAAATAATAACCTCTACTCTGTATTTATAGGGCTTAAGTGTAATGTAAGGCTACTTATAGGTGCAAATTATTCTAAAAAGAGGATTTTATACTTCAATTTGTAGGAAAACAGCTATATATCCCACTGATAACTATCTAAAATAATTGAAAACACTACATTTAACGGTTTATAGCAATACAATAAGTAAAACTACTTGTATATATACAGGTAGTTTACTTATTGATTGCTAGAACCGTTAAATGTAGTGTGTTCAATGATTTTAGATGGAGTTAATCAGTGATAATATAGCTGTTTGCCTACCAAATTTGCAAGTATTAAAAATCCTCTTTTTAGAATAATTTGCACCTATAAGTAGCTACATACATTAAGCTATTAATAAGAGAGTAAGAGGGTATTATTGTGATATAACGGTATATTGCAAGCGTTTTTCATAGTTTCTTCTAAACTGTAACGTTTTTGATAAAATATACATTTAGTTTGACTTATCATATTGCTATAAAACCCTTAAAATGTAGTTTGTTCAATGATATTAGCTATGTATCGGTGATATATAGCTGTTTTCCTACAAATTGAGTATAAAAATCCGCCTTTTAGAATAATTTGCACCGATAAGTAGCTACCTTACATTAAAGCTAATAAATAGAAGAGTAAGAGGTTATTTATTGTGATATAAACGGTAATGCAAGCGTTTTCATAGTTTCTTGTAAACTGTAGCGTTCTTGTTACATATACAAGGAGTTTTAATTATTATATTGCTATAACCTTAAAATGTAGTGGTTTCAATGATTTAGCTAGTTAATCAGGGATTTATATAGCTGTTTTCTACAAATTGATATATAAAATCCTCTTTTAGAATAATTTGCACCATAAGTAGCTTACATTACATTAAGCTTTAAAATACAAGGAGTAGTAAGAGGTTATTTATTGGATCTAACGGTATATTGCAAGCGTTTTTTCATAGTTCTTGTAAACTGTAGCGTTATTGTTCTATACAAGTATATTTACTTACTATATGCATGTAAACTCATAAAATGTTAGTGTTTTCAATGAGTTTTTAGCTGTTATCATTTGAGAGTTGTTTTTCTACAAATGAAAAGTAATATTTCTTTATATCTGTTAGATAAATAGCTTTTTATATTGCTACAACTATATTTTACAAAATTTAAGCTAAAAATATGTATTGTTCATGAAATTGGAGATATCAATTGAATCTTAAAAAAAACATTGTTTTTTCAAGAATTTTTTATGTATTTTGAAAGGCTAAATAATGTCTCCCTCCGAAATTTTACATATTCAGCACTTTTACACAAACTATTATTTTACATTGTTATGAGGTAAACATATGTATTTTTCATGAAATTTATGGTAGCAATTTTATCTAAAAACAACGTTTTTCAAGTTGTTTTAAGTATTTTGAAAGCCTAAAAAATGTCGAAATGTACATTATAAGCACTTTTACACAACTATATATACAATATTGATAAGCTTAAAAATGTATTTTTCATGTAATTATGTATCAATTTAGTCTTAAAAACAACGTTATTTCAAGTATTTTAATTGTATTTTTGAAAGGCTAAAAAAAATGTCGAAAAAATTGACATTATTCAGCCCTTTTTTTGACTGAGAAATTCACAATGTGGATTATAGTTGTTTCGATAGAAATTGCTATTTTAAACTACAGTAAGCTTATAATAGGAGTTTGAGACTCTATATTGTGGACAATTGTATATTATACCGTGTTTTTCATAATTTAGAGTAATTGTAGTGTTAGATCATTAAGAGAAAGGGATTTACGTTATGATAATCCCTTCTATTACCCTCAACTGTGTTCTTTTCAATGATTTTAGCTAGTTATCGGTGATATATAGCTGTTTTCCTACAAGATTGAGGTATACAATCCTTTTTTAGAAATAATTGCAACCTATTAAGTAGCTTACATTACATTAAGCTAATAAAATAGAAGAGAGAGGCGGTTTTTAATTAGATATAAGGTATATTGCAAGGTTTTCATACTTTTTGTAAACTGTAGCGTTATTGTATATATACAAGTAAGTTTAAGTTATCATATTGCTATAAACCCTAAAATGTAGTATTTTCAATGAATTAGCTATTTATTCGGTGATTATATAGCTGTTTTCCTCACAAATTGAAGTATAAAATCCTCTTTTAGAATTAATTTGCACCTATAAGTGCTTACATACATTTAAGCTATTCAAATAGAAGAGTAAGGAGGTTATTTATTGTGAATTAACGGATATTGCAAGCGTTTTTCATAGTTTCTCGAAACGTAGCGTATGTATATATACAAGTAGTTTTCTTATTATATTGCTATAACCCCATTACAATGTAGGTTTCAATGATTTTAGCTAGTTATCAGTGATATATAGCTGTTGTCCTACAAATGAAGTATAAAAATCCTCTTTTAGAATAATATGCACCTATATGCACCTTGCTTACATTACATTAAGCTAATAAATAGAAGAGTTAAGAGGGTATCTAGTTGTGATATCACGCGTTATATGCAAGCGTTTTCATAGTTTCTTGTAAAACTGTAGCGTTATGTACAATCTTACAAGTAGTTTTACTATTATATGCTATAACCCTTAAAATGTAGTGGTTTCAATGATTTTAGCTAGGTATCAGTTGATATAGAGCTGTTTCTTACAAATTGATATATTAAAATCCTTTTGTTAGAATAATTTGCCACCTATAAGTAGCTTACATTACATTAGCTATTAAAATACAAGAGGTAGAGGTTATTTATTGGATAAACGGTTATTGCAAGCGTTTTTCATAGTTTCTTGTAAACTGTAGCGTTTATTTGTATATATACAAGTAAATTTACTTACTTATTGCTGTAAAACTTCATAAAATGTAGTGTTTTCAATGATTTTCGTAGTTATCATGAAGAGTTGTTTTTTTCTCAAATGAAGTAATTTCTTTATATTTGTAGCTAAATAGCTTTTTTATATTTGCTTACAACGATATTTTACAAAATTCTAGCAAAAATATGTATTTTCATGAAATTGAGATATCAATTTTAATCTTAAAAAACATGTTTTTTCAAGAATTTTTATGTATTTTGATAAATGCTAATAATGTCGAAATTTTACATTATTCAGCCTTTTACACAACTATATTTTACATTTGTTATGAGGTAAACATATGTTATTTTTCATGAAATTTAGGGAGCAATTGTAATCTTAAAAACAACGTTTTTTCAAGGTTTAATGTATGTTTGAAAGCCTAAAAAATGTCGAAATTTAACATTATTAAGCACTTTGACACAACTATATTATACCAATATTATAAGCTTAAAATAATGTATTGTTCATGTAATTTATGTATCAATTTTTATTGTCTAAAAACAACGTTATTTTCACGTATTTTAATGTATTTTTGAAAGGCTAAAAAAAATGTCGAAAATTGACCATTATTCAGCCCTTTTGACTGAGAAAATTCAAAATGTGGAAAGTATAGTTGTTTTCGATAGAATTGCTATTTTAAACTACTGTAGGCTATAACAGGAGTTTGAGAACTCTATATTGTGGTACAAGTTGTATATTATACGTGTTTTTCATAATTTATTATTAATTGTTAGTGTTATATCATTAAGAGAAAGGAATTTACGTTATGATAATCCTTTATACCCTCAAAATGTGTTCTTTTCAAGATTTTTAGCTAGTTCGGTGATATATAGCTGTTTTCCTAAAATGGAAAGTACTAAAAATCCCTCTTTTTAGAATAATTTGGGGCCCCAAAACCTAAAGTAGCTTACATTAAATTAAGCTATAAATAGAAGAGTAAAAGAGGTATTTATTATGATATAAAGGTATATTGCAGCGTTTTTCATAGTTTCTCTAAACTGTAGCGTTATTGTATATATACAGTAGTTTTTACTTATTATATTGCTATAAAAACCATAAATGTAGTGTTTTCAATGATTTTAGCTAGTTATCGGTGATATATAGGCTGTTTTCAATACAAAGTGAAGTATAAATCCTCTTTTAGAAATAATTTGCACACTAAAGTAGCTTACATTACCATTAACTATTAAATATGAAAGTAAGAGGTGATTATTGTGATATAACGGTATATTGCAAGCGTTTTTTCATGTTCTTCTAAACTGTAGCGTTTATTGTGATATACAAGTGGTTTTACTTATTATATTGCTATTAAACCCATAAAAAGTAGTGTTTTCAATGATTTAAGCCTAGTTGTTAAGTGATATATAGCTGTTTTCCTACAAATTGAAAGTAGAAAATCCTATTTAGAATAATAGGCACCTATATGCACCTTGCTTTACATTACCTTAAGCATAATAAATAGAAGAGTAAGGGGTTATTAGTGTGATATAACGGATATTGCAAGCCTTTTCATAGTTCTGGTAAACTGTAGCGTTATTGTTATATACAAGGTTAACTATCATATGCTTATAAAACCCTTAAAATGTAGTGGTTTTCAATGATATTAGCTATTTATCGGGGATATATAGCTGTTTTTCCTACCAAATTGAAGTATAAAAATCTCTTTTTAGAATAATTTGCACTATAAGTAGCTTAATTACATTAAGCTATTAAATAGAAGAGTAAGGAGGTTATTTATTGTGATTATAACGGTATATGCAAGCGTTCTTCATAGATTTCTTCTAAACTGTAGCGTTATTGTATATATGAAAGTAGTTTTACCTTATTATATTGCATAAACCATAAATGTAGTGTTTTCAATGATTTTAGATAGTTATCAGTGATATATAGCTGTTTTCCTACAAATTGATGTATAAAATCGTCTTTTTTAGAAGAATTTGCACCTAATAAGATAGCCCCCCCATTACATTAAGCTATAAATACAAGAGTAAGAGGTTATTATTGTGATATAACGGTATATGCAAGCGTTTTTCATAGTTTCTTGTAAACGTAGCGTTATTGTATATATACAATAGTTTTACTTATAATTTGCTTAAAAACATAAAATGTAGTGCTTCAATGATTTTAGCTAGGTATCCAGTTGAAGAGTTGTTTTTTTCTACAAATGAAGTATATTTCTTTTTATATCTGTAGCTAAATAGCTTTTGGATATGTTGCTACAACTATATTTTACAAAAATAATAGCTAGAAATAGTTATTTTTCATGAAATTTAGATATAAATTATCTTAAAAAAAACAATGTTTGTAAGATTTATGTATTTGTGAAAAGGCTAAATAATGTCGAAATTTGACATTATTCAGCACTTTACAAAACTATATATTACAATGTTATGAGCTAAAAATATAATTTTTCTTGAAAAGTTAGATCTCAAATTGTTAATCTAAAAAACAACGTTTTTCAAGTGTTTTAATGTATTTTTGTATGGCCAAAAAATGTCGAAATGTGACATTATTTGGACACGTTACACACCTATATTTTACCAATATTATTGGAAAAAAAGGGCTTTTAAAAAAATATGTATTTATAATGAAATTTATGTATCAATTTTATCTTAAAACAACGTTTTTTCAAGTGTTGAATGCATTTATGAGGAAGGGCTAAAAAATGTCGAAAATTGACATTATTCAGCCCTTTTTGATAGAGAAATTCAAATGTGGAATTTAGTTATTGTCGTTGGAAAATTCGCTATTTTAAACTACTGAAGCTTATAATAGGAGTTTGAGACTCTATATTGTGATAAAATGGTATATTATACGTGTTTTTCATAGTTTCTTCTTAATTGATAGTTTTATATCATTAATAAAAGGAAATTACCTTATGATAATGGCTTTTATATCCGAAAATGTGGTATTTTCAATAATTTTAGTAGTTATCGGTGATATATAGCTGTTTTCCTACAAATTGAAGTATACAATCGTTTTTTTAGAGTAATTTGGACCTATAAGTAGCTTACATTACATTAAGCTAATAAATAGAAGAGTAACGAGGTTATTTATTGTGATATAACGGTATATTGCAAGCGTTTTTCATAGTTTCTTCTAAACCTGTAACGTTTTGTAAATATACATTTAGTTTTACTTATCATATTGCTATAAACCCTTAAAATGTAGTTTTTTCAATGCTAGTAGCTATTAATCGGTAATTATATAGATGTTTTCCTACAAATTTAAGTATAAAAATCTCCTTTTTAGAATTAATTTGCACCTATAAGTAGCTACGCTACAGTAAGCTAATAAAATAGAAGGAGTAAGAGGTTATTTATTGTGATATAACGGGTATATTGCAAGCGTTTTTCATAGTTCTTGTAAACTGTAGCGTTATTGTAACATATACAAGTAGTTTTTACGATTAATTGATATAAACCCGTTATAAATGTAGTGTTTTTCAATGATTTTAGCTAGGTATCAGTGAATATATAGCTGTTTTCTACAAAGTGATATATAAAATCCTCTTTTTAGAATAATTTGCACCTATAAGTAGCTTCATACATAAGCTAGTAAATACAAGAGTAAGAGGTATTTATTGGGATATAACGGTATAGTGCAAGCGTTTTTCATAGTCTTGTAAACTGTAGCGTTATTGCTATAATATTAAAGTAAATTTACGTACTAATTGCTGTAAACTCATAAAATGGTAGTTGTTTCAATGATTTTAGCTTTTATCATTGAAGAGTTGTTTTTTTTATACAAATTGAAGTATAGTTCTTTATATCTGTAGCTAAATAGCTTTTTATATTTGCTACAATATATTTTACAAAATTCATGAGCTAAAAATATGTATTTTTTCATGAAATTGAGCTATCAATTTTAATCTAAAAAACATTGTTTTTTCAAGAATTTTTATGTATTTTTGAAATGCTAAATAATGTCGAAAAGTTGACAGTATTCAGCACTTTACACAACTATATTTTACATTGTTAGAGCTAAACATATGTATTTTTCATGAAATTTAGGTAGCAATTAATCTTAAAAACAACGTTTTTCACGTGTTTTAAATGTATTTTGAAAGCCTAAAAAATGTCGAAAATTTAACATGATAAAGCACTTTTACAAACTATATTATACAATATTATAAGCTTAAAATATGTATTTTTCAGGTAATTTATTATCAATTTTATTCTAAAAACAACGTTATTTCAAGGATGTGAATGTATTTTTTTGAAAGGCTAAAAATGTCGAAAATTGCATTATTCAGCCCTTTTTTTGATCTGAGAAATTCAAAAATGTGGAATATAGTTGTTTCGATAGAGAAATTGCTATTTTAAACTACAGTAAGGCTTATAATAGGAGTTTTGAGACTCTATATTTTGGTACAATTGGGATATTATACGTGTTTTCATTAATTTATTATTAATTGTAGTGGTTATAGCATTAAGAGAAGGATTTACGTTATGAAGCTTGATACCCTCAAAATGTGGTTCTTTTTTTCCCCCAATGATTTTAGCTAGTTATCGGGATATATAGCTGTTTTCCTACAAATTGGAAGTAACATCCTTTTTTTTAGAATAATTTGCACCTATATAAGTAAGCTTACATTACATTAAGCTAAAAATAGAAGAGTAGGAGGTTATTTATTATGAGTATAAAGGTATATTGCCAAGCGTTTTTTCATACTTTCTTCTAAACTGTAGCGTTATTGTATATATACAAGTAGTTTACTTATTATATGCTATAAAACCATAAAAATGTAGTGTTTTCAATGATTTAGTAGTATCGGTGATATATAGCTGTTTCCTACAAATGAAGTATAAAATCCTCTTTTTAGAATAATTTGCACCCATAAGTAGCTTACATTACATTAAGCTATTAAATAGAAGAGGTAAGAGGGTATTTATTGTGATATAACGGTATATTGCATAGCGTTTTCATAGTTCTTCTAAACTGTAGCGTTATTGTATATAGACAAGTAGTTTTACTATTATATTGGTATAAACCCATAAAAGGTAGTGTTTTCAATGATTGTAGCTAGGTATCAGTGATATATAAGCTGTTTTACTACAAATTGCAAGTATAAAATCCTCTTTTTAAGAATAATATGCTATATGCCACCTGGCTTACATTACATTAAGCTAATAAATAGAAGAGTAAGAGGTTATTTATGGTGATATAACGGTATATCTGCAAGCCTTGTTTCATAGTTTCTGTAAACTGTAGCGTATTGTACTATACAAGTATTTAACTTATCAATTGCTTAGAACACATCAAAATTGTTCTTTTCATGATCTAGTAGTTATCGGTGATATATAGCTGTTTTCCTAAAATTGAAGTATAAAATCTCTTTAGAATAATTTGCACCGGGTAAGTAGCTTACATTTACATTAAGCTATTAAATAGAAGAGTAAGAGTTATTTATTGGATATAACGGTATATGCAAGCGTTTTCATAGTTTCTTCTAAACTGTAGCGGTATTGTATATATACAAAGTAGTTTTACTTATTTTATGGCTATAAACCATTAAAATGTAGTTTTTCACTGATTTTAGTAGTTCATCAGTGATATATAGCTGTTTCCTACAATTCGATGTATGAAAATCATCATTTTAGAATAATATGCACCTATATTGCACCTTGCTTAATTACATTAAGCTAGATAAATAGAGGAGTAGAGAGGTTGATTTATTGTGATATTAAACGGTATATTGCAGCCCTTTTTCATATTTTTCTTTCTTAAACTGTAGCGTTATTGTTATATATAACAAGTAGTTTACTATCATATTGCTATAAACCCCTTAAAATGGTAAGTGTTTTCATGATATTAGCTATTTACGTGATATATAGCTTTTCCTACAAATTGGAAGTATAAAAGCCCCTTTTTTTGAGTAATAATATGACCTATAATAGCTTGACATTACAGTTAAAACTAATAATAGAGAGTCAGAGGTTATTGTATTGTGATATAACGGTATATTGCCAAGCGTTTTTCATAGTTTTCTTGTAAACTGAGCGTTATTTGTAATATATACAAGTGTTTAACTTATCATATTGCATAAACCCTTAAAATGTAGTGTTTTTTCATGATATTAGCTTTTATATCGGTGATATATAGCTGTTTTCCTATCAATTTGAAGTATAGAAATCCTCTTTTTAGAATAATTTTTGGCACTATAAGTAGCTTACATTACATTAAGCTATTCAATAGAAGAGTAACGAAGTTATTTATTGTGATATAACGGTATATTGCAAGCGTTTTTTTCATAGTTTCTTCTAAACTATAGCGTTTATTGTAATATATACAAGTAGTTTTACTTATTATTTGCCTATAAACCCATAAAAAATGTTAGTGTTTTCAATGATTTTTAGCTAGTTTATCAGTGATATATATCTGTTTTCCTACAAATTGAAGTATAAAATCGTCTTTTAAGAATAAATTTGCACCTATAAGTTAGCCCGACTTACGTTAACATTAAATAGAAGAGTAAGAGTTATTTATTGTATATAACGGTATATTGCAATGCGGTTTTTCATAGTTGTCTTGTAAACTGTAGCGTTATTGTATATATACAAGGTAGTTTTTACTTATCATATTTGCTATAAACCCAGTAAAATTTATTGTTTTCAATATTTTAGCTAGTTATCAGTGAGAGTTTTTTTTTTCTACAAATTGAGTATATTTCTTTATATCAGTAGCAAAATAGCTTTTTTATTATTTTGCTACAACTATATTTTAGCAAAATTTAATACTAGAAATATTTATTTTTCATGAAATTTAGATATCAATTTTACATCTGAAAAACAATGTTTTTCAAGTATTTTAATGTAATTTTTGAAAAGGCTCATAATGTCGAAATTTGACATTATTCAGCACTGTGTTATACACTATATTTTACAATGTTAGGAGCCTAAAATAATACTTTTTCTTGAAATTTTAGGTCAAGGTCAATTTTTGCTCTAAAAAACAACCTTTTTTCAGTGTTTTAAATGTAATTTTTTGAAGGCCAAAAAAATTCGAATTTGACATTATTCAGCACTTTTACACACCTATATTTTGACATATTATGAGCTTAAAATATGTAATTTATAATGAAATTTATGTATCAATTTTATTCTAAAACAACGTTTTTTTCAAGTGTTTTAATGGCTTTTTGAGGGCTAAAAAATGTCGAAAATTGACATTATGCATCCCTTTTTTTGCTAGAGAAATTCAAAATGTGGAATTATAGTTTTTTCGTTGGAAATTGCTATTTTAAACTACTGTAAGCATTATAATAGGATTTTGAGACTCTATATTGTATAAATTTATATTATAAGGTGGTTTTTTCAATAGTTTCTTCTTAATTGGTAGTGTTATATCATTAATAGATGAATTTTACCTTCATGATAATGAGGCTTTTATACCCTCAGAATGTGTTCTTTTCAATAATTGTAGCTAGTTATAGGGGTGATATATAGCTGTTTTCCCTGAAATTGAAGTTACAATCGTTTTTTTAGAATAATTTGGACTATAATTACTTACATTACATTAATCTAATCATAGAAGAGTAAGAGTTATTTATTGTTGATATAACGTATATTGCAAGCGTTTTCATAGTTTCTTGTAAACTGTAGCGTTATTGTATATATACAAGTAGTTTTATTATCATATTTGCTATAAACCCTTAACAAATGTAGTGTTTCATGATATAGCTATTTATCGGTGGATATAGGCTGTTTTCCTACAAATTGAAGTATAAAATCCTCTTTTTAGACATAATTTGCAACCTATAAGTAGCCCACATTTACATTAAGCTAATTAAATAAAAGAGTAAGAGGTTTTATTTATTGTGATATAACGGTTATTGCAAGCGTTTTTCATAGTTTCTTGTAACTGAGCGTTATTTATATATACAAGTAAATTTACTTTACTATATTGCTTAAACTCATAAAATGTAGTGGTTTTTTCATGACTTTTAGCTAGTTATCAATTGAAGAGTTTTTTTTCTTCTAACAAATTGAAGTATATTTCATTTATATCTGTAGCAAATAGCTTTTTATAGTTGCTACAAACTATATTTTTGACAAAATTCATAGCTAAAAATAGGTGATTTTTCATGAATTTAGATATCAATTTTATTCTTAAAAACATTGTTTTTTCAAGAATTTTATGTATTTTTGAAATGCTGAATAATGTCGAAATTTACATTATTCAGCACTTTTACACCACTAGATTTTACATTGTTATTGAACTAAATATGTATTTTTTCATAAAATTTTAGGTAGCATTTTAATCTGAAAAACAACGTTTTTTTTTCAAGTGGTTTGAATGTTATATTTGAAAGCTAAAAAATTCGAAATTTTAACATTATTCAGCACTTTTTACAACAACTATATTATACAATTATTATAGCTTAAATAGTTAATTTTGATTGTAATTTATGTATCAATTTTTTTCTTAAAAAAATGTTTTTTCAGAGTATTTTAATGTATTTTTGAAGGGGCTAAAAAATGTCGAAATTGACATATTCACCCTTTTTTCAAAATAGAGAAATTCAAAATGTGAATTATAGTTGTTTTCGTTGGAGTTTGCTATTTTAAAAACTACTGAAGCTTATAATAGGAGTTTTGAGACTCTATATTGTGATAAAATTGTATTATACGTGTATTTTCATAGTTTCTTCTTAATTGTAGTGTGTTTATATCATAATAGAAGGAATTTTACCTTATGAAATGATTTATACCTTCAAAACTGTGTTTCTTTTCAATTAATTTCTAGCTAGTTATCAGTGATAATAGCTGGTTTTCCTGCAATTGAGTAATACAATCGTTTTTTTAGAATAATTTGGAGCCTATAAATAGCTTACATTACATTAAGCTAGTACTAGAGAGTTAAAGAGAGGTTATTTATTGGATATAACGGTAATATTGCAAGCGTTTTTCATAGTTTCTTGTAAACTGTAGCGATTATTGTATATATGCCAGTATTTTACTTATCAACATTGCTATAAACCCTTAAAATGTAGTGTTTTTCCAATGATATTAGCTATTTATCGGTGAAATATAGCTGTTTTCCGTACAATTGAAGTATCAAATCTGCCTTTTTGATAATTTTGCACCTATAAGTAGCTTACATTACATATAAGCTATTAAAATAAAGAGTAAGAGGTTATTTTTATTGTGATATAACGGTAATATTGCAAGCGTTTTTCATAGTTTCTTCTAAAACTGTAACATTTTTGTAAATATACAAGTAGTTTTTACTTATCATATTGCTTATAAACCCTTAAAATGTAGTTTTTTTTCATGATATAGCTATTTAATCGGTGATATATAGCTGTTTTCCTTTTCCTACCAATTGAAGTGATAAAATCCTCCTTTTAGAATAATTTTACAACTATAAGTAGCTTACAACTACATTAAGCTAATAAAATAAGAAGAGTAAGACGAGGTTATTTATTGTGATATAACGGTATATTGCAAGCGTTTTTCATATTTTCGTCTGAAACTGTAGCGTTATTGTACATATACAAGTAGTTTTACTTATTATATTGCTATAAACCCTTAAAATGTAGTGTTTTCAATGATTTGTAGCTAGTTATCAGTGGAGATGATAGCTGTTTTTCCCTACAAATTGATATAGTAAAGTCTCTTTTTAGAATAATTTTCACCTATAAGTCTTACATTACATTAAGCTATTAAATACAAGAGTAAAGAGGATTTTATTGTGATCTAACGGTATATTGCAAGCGTTTTTTTCATTAGTTTCTTGTAACTCTAGAGTTATTGTATATATACAGTAAATTTACTTACTATGATTGCTGTAAACTCATAAAATTGTAGGTTTAATGATTTTAGCTATTATCATTGAAAGAGTTCTTTTGGGGGGGGGGTCACAAATTTAAGTATATTTCTTTATATCTGTCGCTAATAGCTTTATTATATGTGCTACCAACTATATTTTAACAAAATTTAATAGCTAAAAATTGTAGTTATCAATGAAATTTAGACATCAATTTTAATCTTAAAAACATTGTTTTTTTGAAGAAATTTTTATGTAGTTTTGAAATGCTAAATAATGTCGAAATTTGACATAATTCAGCACTTTTACACAACTATATCTTACATTGTTTGAGCTAAAAATATGTATTTTTCATGAAATTTAGGTAGAGCAATTTTAAATCTTAAAACAACGTTTTTTCAAGTGTTTTTAATGTAATTTTTGAAAGTCTACAAAATGTCAAAATTTACTTATTCAGCACGTTTACACACTATAAGTTTACAATATTATAAGCGTAAAATATGTATTTTTCATGTAATATATGTTCAAATTTCTATTATTAAAAAAAACGTTTTTTTCAAGTATTTTAATGTATTTTGAAAGGGCTAAAAAATGTCGAAAATTGACATTATTCAAGCCCTTTTTTTGACTGAGAAATTCAAAATGTGAAATTGATATAGTTGTTTTCGTTAGAAATTGCTATTGTAAACTACTGTAAAGCTTATAAGAGGATTGTGAGACTCTATAATTGTGGTACAATTTATATTATACGTTTTTTTCATAATTTCTTATTAATTGTAGTGTTATATCATTAATAGAGTAATTTACATTATTATAATGCCTTTACTACCCTCAAAATTGTTTTTTTTTCATGATTTTAGCTAGTTATCGGTGATATCTAGCTCTTTTCCTACAAATTTTGAAGTATACAATCCTTTTTTTAGAATATTTGCACCTATAATAGCTTACATTACATTAAGCCTATAAATAGAAGAGTAAGAGGTTATTTATTAATGATATAAAGGTATATTGCAGGTTTTTCATACTTTCTTGTAAACTGTAGCGTTATTGTATATATCAAGTAGTTTAAGTTTATATATTGCTATAAAAACCCTTGAATGTAGTGTTTCAATGGATATTAGCTATTTATCGGTGAATATATAGCTGTTTGGCCTACAAATTGAAGTAGACAATCCTTTTTTTAGAATAATTGCACCCTATAAGTAGCTTACATTACATTAAGCTATTAATAGACGAGTAAGAAGTTAGTTATTGTGATATGAACGGTATATTGCAAGCGTTTTTCATAGTTTCTTCTTCTTCTAAACTATAGCGATTATTGTATATAGACAGTAGTTTTACTACTATATTGCTATAACCGCATAAAATGTAGTGTTTTCAATTATTTTAGCTAGTTTATCAGTGATATATAGGGTTTTCCTACAATTGAAGTATAAAATCATCTTTTTTAGAATAATATGCACCTATATGACACCTTGCTTACATTACATTAAGCTAATAAATAGAGGAGTAGGAGGTTATTTATTGTGATATAACGGATATTGCAGACCCTTTTTCATATTTCTTGTAAACTGTAGCGTTATTGTATATATATACAAGTAGTTTTAACTTATCATATTGCTATAAACCCTTAAAATGTAGTGTTTTCAATGATATTAGCTATTTATCGGTGATATTAGCTGTTTTCCCTACAAATTGGAAGTTAAAATCCGCTTTTAGAATAATTTGCACCTATAAGTACTTACATTACATTAAGCTTTTAATAGAAGAACAACAGGTTATTATTTGATTAAACTGTATATTGCTAGCGTTGTTCATGTTTCTTGTAAACTGTAGCGTTATTGTATATATACAAGTAGTTTTTTACTTATCATATTGCTATAAACCCATAAAATGAAGTGTTTTCAATGATATTAGAGCTATTTATCGTTGATATATAGCTGTTTATCCTACAATTGAAGTATACAATCCATTTTTTTAGAATAATTTGCACCTATAAGTAGCTTCCATTACCTTAAACTAATAATAGAATAGTAGAGGTTGATTTATTGTGATATAACGGTATATTGCAAAGCGTTTTTCATAGTTTTTCTTGTAACCTGTAGCGTTATCTTATATATACAAGTAGTTTAACTTATCATATTGCTATAAACCCTTAAAATGTTGTGTTTTCAATGATGCTTAGCTATTTATCCGGTGATATATAGCTGTTTTCCTACAAATTGAAGTATAAAATCCTCTTTTTTTACATCATTTGCCCTATAAGTAGCTTACATTGACATTTAAGCTTTATTAAATAGAAGAGTAAGAGGTTATTGTATTGTGATATAACGAGTATATTGCCAAGCGTTTTTTCATCAGTTTTCTTCTAAACATAGCGTTATTGATATATACAAGTAGTTTGATTATACTTATTATATTTCTATCTGAACGCCATAAAATGTAGTTTTTGTCAGGATTTTTACGCTAGTTATCGTGATAATATAGCTCTTTTTTCCTACAAATTGGAAGTATCAAATCGTCTTTTTAGAATATTGCACCTATAATCTCCCACATTACATGAAGCTATTAAATAGAAGAGTAAGAGGTTATTTATTGTGAATATAAAAACATAGTATATTGCAATCGTTTTTTTCATAGTTGTCCATTGTAACTGTAGCGTTATTGTCTATATACAAGTATTTGTATATAAAACAATGTATTTATTGCTATAAACCCTAAAATGTAGTGTTTTTTCAATGATTTTAGCTAGTTAATCAGTGAAGAGATTGGGTTTTTTTTTCTACAAATTAAGGTTTCTATTTTCTTTATATCTAGTAGCTAAAATTAGCTTTTTATATTTGCTACACAACTTATTTTACAAAATTAATATAGCTAGAAATATGTATTTTTCATGAAATTTAGAGATCAACAATTTTAATCTTAAAAAACATGTTTTTTCAAGTATCTTTAATTTATTTTTGAAAGGGCTAATAATGTCGAATTTTGACTTATTCAGCCCTTTACACAACTATATTTTTACAATGTTTTATGAGCTAAAAATAAAAAACAAATTCTCTGAAATTTGAGGTCTCAATTTTAATCTAAAAACAACGTTTTTTCAGTATTTTTATGTATGTTGTTGAGGCCAAACAAATGTCGAAATTTGACATTATCAAGCATTACACACCTATATTTTACAATATTATGAGCTTAAAATATGTATTAGATAATGAAATTTATGTATCAATTTTATTCTTAAAAACACCGTTTTTTTTCAAGTGTTTTTTAATGCCATTTTTTGAAGCTAAAAAATGTCGAAAATTGACATTAGTAAGCCCTTTTTTTATAAGAAATTCAAATGTGGAATTATAAGTTGTTTTTTCGCGTTGGCAATTGCTATTTGTAAAACTACTGTAAGCTTATAAGAGGAGTTTGGACTCTATATTGTGATAAAATTTGTAATATTATACGTGTTTTTCATAGTTGTCTTCTTAATTGGTAGTGTTTATATGCATTAATAGAAGGAATTTACCTTATGATAATGCTTTATAACCCTCAGAATGTGTTCCTTTTCATAATTTTTAGCTAGTTATCGGGAATATAAATAAATGCTGTTTTTTATTGCACAATTGAAGTATACAATCGTTTTTTTAGAATAATTTGACCTATAAGTAGCTTACAACATTACCATTAATGCTAATAAAAGAGAAGAGTAAAGAGTTATTTATTGTGATATAACGTATATTGCAAGCGTTTTTCATAGTTTTCTTGTAAACTGTAGCCTTATTTGTATATATACAATGTAGTTTTACTTTATCATATTGCTATAGAACCCTTTAAACTGTAGTGTTTTCAATGATATTAGCTATTTTATCGGTGATATATTAGCTGTTTTCCTAACAAATTGAAGTACAAAATCCTCTTTTTAGAATAATTTCACCTATAATAAGCCCCCCCCCACCTTACCTTAAGCTAATAATAGAAGAGTAAGAGTTATTTATTGTGGATATAACCGGTATAATTGCAAGCGTTTTTCATAGTTTCTTGTAAACTGTAGCGTTATTGTATATATAGACAAGTAAATGTACTTACTATATTGCTGTAAACTCATAAGAATGTAGTGTTTTCATGATTGTTAGCTAGGTTATCATTGAGATTTGTTTTTTTTCTACAATTGAAGTATATTTCTTTATATCTGTAGCTAAATAGCTTTTTTTATACTGCTACAACTATATTTTAACAAAATAATAGCTTAAAAATGATGGTATTTTTCATGAATTTAGATATCATTTTATTCTTAAAAACATTTGTTTTTTTCAAGAATTTTAATGTATGTTTGTGAAATGCTGGAATAATGTCGAAATTTGACATTATTCAGCACTTTTACACAACTATTTTTACATTGTTATGAGCTAAAAAATATGTATTTTTCATGAAATTTAGGTAGCTAATTTTAATCTAAAAACAACGTTTTTTCAGTGTGGAATGTATATTTGAAAGCCTAATAAAATGTCGAAATTTAACATTATTCGCACTTTTACACAACTATATTCTACAAATTATAGAGCTTAAAATATGTATTTTGATTGTAAATTTATGTAATCAGATTTAATTCTTAAAACAATGTTTTTTCAAGTATTTAAATGTCTTTTTGAAGGCTAACAAATGGTCGAAATTGACATTATTTTCAGCCCTTTTTTTGATAGAGAAATCAAAATGTGGAATATAGTATTGATTTTTCGTAATGGAATTGCTATTTTAAACTAACTGATAAGCTTATATAGGAGATTTGAGACTCTATAGTGTGATAAAATTGTATATTATACGTGTTTTTCCATAGTTCTTCTTAATTGTAGTGTTATAATCATTAATAGGAAGGAATTTACCTTATGATAATGCTTTAACCCTCAAAAATGTGTTCTTTTCAATAAATTTTAGCTAGTTATCGGTGATTTATAGCTGTTTTCCTGGGGCGCAATTGAATCTACAATCGTTTTTTTTTAGAAATAATTGGACCTATAAATAGCTAACATTACATTAAGCTAATAAATAAATAGTAAGAGGTTATTTATTGGTGTATAACCGGTATATTGCAACAAATAGCGTTTTTCATAGTTTCTTCCTTGTAAAACTTGTAGCGTTATTGTATATATGCAAGTAGTTTTACTTATCATATTGCTATAAACCCTTAAAATGTTTTTATTACAATTATTTTAGCTTTTATCGGTGAATATTAGCTGTTTTCCTACAAATTGAAGTAAAAATCTTCCTTTTTGAAAATTTGCACCTATAAGTAGCTTACATTACGAAGCTATTAATAGAAGAGTAAGAGGTTTATTTATTGTGATAGTAACGGTAATATTGCAAGCGTTTTTCATAGTTTCTTCTAAAATGTATATTTTTTTGTAAATATACAATAGTTTTACTTATCATAGTGCTATAAACCCTTAAAATGTAGTTTTTTCAATGATATTAGCTATTTATCGGTGATGATAACTGTTTTCCTACAATTGAAGTATAAAATCCTCCTTTTAGAGTAATTTGCACCTATAAGTAGCTTACATACATTAAGCTATAAATATGAAGAGTACGAGGTTATTGATTGTGATATAAAACGGTATATTGCAAGCGGGGGGTTTTTCATAGTTTCTTGTAAACTGTAGCGTATTGTACATATACAAGTAGTTATAATTACATTATTTATTTTGTCTATAAACCCTTAAAATGTGGTGTTTTCAATGATTTTAGCTAGTTATCAGTGATATATAGCTGTTTTCTACAAATTGATATTATAAGTCCTCTTTTTAGAATATTTGCACCTATAAGTAGCTACATTACATTAATCCATAAAATACAAGAGTAAGAGGTTATTTAATGTGATATAACGGTATATTGCAAGCGTTTTTTCCATAGTTTTCTTTGTAAACTCTAGCGTTTTGTATTATACAAGTAAATTTACTTACTATATTGCTGTAAACTCATAAAATGTAGTGTTTTTCAATGATTTTAGCTATGTTTTATCATTGAAGAGTTTGTTTTTTTCCTACAAATTGATAGTATATTTCTTTATATCTGTATCTAAATAGCTTTTTATATTTGCTACAACTATATGTTACAAAATTTAATAGCTAAAAATATGTATTTTCAATGAAATTTAGATATCAATTTTAATCTTAAAAACATTGTTTTTTGAAGAATTTTGATGTAATTTTTGAAATGCTAAATAATGTCGACAAATTTTGACATTTTCATGCAACTTTACACAACTATATTTTACATTGTTATGAGCTAGAATATGTATTTTCATGAAATTAGGTTAGCAATTTTTAATCTTAAAACAAGATAACGTTTTTTCAAGGATCCTTTTAATGTTATTTTTGAAAAAAAAGGGCCTAAAAAATGTCGAAAATTTAACATTATTCAGCACTTTTACACAACTATATTATAGAAATATTATAAGCTTTAAAATATGTATTGTTTCATGTTAATTATGTATCTAATTTTATTATTAAAACAACGTTTTTTCAAGTATTTTAATGTTTTTTGAAAGGCTAAAAAATGTCGAAAATTGACATTATTCAGTCCCTTTTTTTGACTGAGAAATTCAAAATGTGGAATTAAGTTGTTTTCGGTTAGAAATTGCTATTTTAAACTACTGTAAGCTTATAATAGGGTTTGAGACTCATATTGTGGTACAATGTATATTATAACGAGTTTTTCATAATTTCTTATTATTGTGATGTTTTATTCATTAATAGAGGAATTTACTTATTTAATGCTTTAATACCCTCAAAATGTGTTTTTTTTCAAATGATTTTTTAGCTAGTTTCGGTGGATATATAGCTGTTTTCCTACAAATTGAAGTTACAATCCTTTTTTTTTAGAATAATTTGCTCCATAAGTAGCTTACATTACATTAAGCTAATAAATGAAGAGAAGATGTTATTTTATTATGATATACAGGTATATTGGCAGCCGTTTTTTTTCATACTTTCTTGTAAACTGTAGCGTTATTGTAGATATAGCAAGTAGTTAAGTTATCAATATTGCCCCTATAAAGCCTTAAAATGGTAGTGTTTTTTCAATGATATTGTCTATTTATCGGTGAAATATAGCTGTTTTCCTACAAATATGAAGTAAAAACCTCCTTTTTTGAATAATTTTGGCACCTTAGTATGATTACATTACATTAAGCTATTAAATAGAAGAGTATTGGTTATTTATTGTGATATAAACGGTATATTTCCCAAAAAGGCGTTTTTTGTTTGTTTTTTTCATAGTTTCCTTCTAAACTGTAACGTTTTTGTAATATACAAGTAGTTTTACTTATTATATTGCTATAAACCCATAAAATGTAGTGTTTTCAATGGTTTTAGCTAGTTTTCAGTGATATATAGCTGTTTTCCTACAAATTGAAGTATAAAATCCTCTTTTTAGAATAATATGCACCTATATGCACCTTGCTTACATTACATTAAGCTAATAAATAGAGGAGTAAGAGGTTATTTATTGTGATATAACGGTATATTGCAACCCTTTTTCATAGTTTCTTGTAAACTGTAGCGTTATTGTATATATATACAAGTAGTTTAACTTATCATATTGCTATAAACCCTTAAAATGTAGTGTTTTCAATGATATTAGCTATTTATCGGTGATATATAGCTGTTTTCCTACAAATTGAAGTATAAAATCCTCTTTTTAGAATAATTTGCACCTATAAGTAGGTTACATTACATTAAGCTATTAAATAGAAGAGTAAGAGGTTATTTATTGTGATATAACGGTATATTTCAAGCGTTTTTCATAGTTTCTTCTAAACTGTAGCGTTATTGTATATATACAAGTAGTTTTACTTATTATATTGCTATAAACCCATAAAATGTAGAGTTTTCAATTATTTTAGCTAGTTATCAGTGATATATAGCTATTTTCCTACAAATTGAAGTATAAAATCATCTTTTTAGAATAATATGCACCTATATGCTCCTTGCTTACATTACATTAAGCTAATAAATAGAAGAGTAAGAGGTTATTTATTGTGATATAACGGTATATTGCAAGCCTTTTTCATAGTTTCTTGTAAACTGTAGCGTTATTGTATATATACAAGTAGTTTAACTTATCATATTGCTATAAACCCTTAAAATGTAGTGTTTTCAATGATATTAGCTATTTATCGGTGATATATAGCTGTTTTCCTACAAATTGAAGTATAAAATCCTCTTTTTAGATTAATTTGCACCTATAAGTAGCTTACATTACATTAAGCTATTAAATAGAAGAATAACAGGTTATTTATTGTGATATAACGGTATATTGCTAGCGTTTTTCATAGTTTCTTGTAAACTGTAGCGTTATTGTATATATACAAGTAGTTTAACTTATCATATTGCTATAAACCCTTAAAATGTAGTGTTTTCAATAATATTAGCTATTTATCGGTGATATATAGCTGTTTTCCTACAAATTGAAGTATAAAATCCTCTTTTTAGAATAATTTGCACCTATAAGTAGCTTACATTACATTAAGCTATTTAAAGTAACGAGTAAGAAGTTATTTATTGTGATATAACGGTATATTCAAGCGTTTTTTCAATAGTTTCTTCTAAAACTATAGCGTTATTGTATATCTACAAGTAGTTTTACTTATTAATATTGATATAACCCTAAAAATGTGTGTTTTCAATGATTTTAGCTAGTTATTCAGTGATATTAAGCTGTTTTCCTACAAAATTGAAGCATAAAATCGTCTTTTTTAGAATAATTTGCACCTATAAGTAGCCCACATTACATTAAGTATTAACTGAAGGTAAGAAGGTTATTTAATTGTGATATAACGGTAGTAATTGCATCGTTTTTTCCTAGTTTCTTGTAAACTGTAAGCGTTATTGTATATATACAAAGTATTTTACTTATCATTTGCTATAACCCATAAAATGTAGTGTTTTCAATATTTTAGCTATTTGTCATGAAAGTTTTTTTTTTTTCTACAACTTGAAGTATATTTCTTTATATCAGTAGCAAAATAGCTTTTTATATTTGCTACAACTATATTTTCAAAATTATAGCTAGAAATATGTATTTTTCATGAAATTTAGAATCAATTTTTATCTTAAAAACAATGTTTTTTTTTCAGTATTTTCATGTATTTTTCAAAGGCTAATAATGTCGAAATTTGACATTAATCAGCACTTTAAACAACTATATTTTCATGTTATGAGCTAAAAATAATATTTCTCTTAGCAATATTGGTCTCAATTTTAATCTAAAAAAACAACTTTTTTTTCAAGTGTTTTAAATGTATTTTTGAAGGCCAAAAAAATTGTCGAATTTGACATTATTCAGTCAGTTTTTACAACACCTAGATTTTACATATTATGAGCTTAAAATAGGTATTTATATGAATTTATTTATCCATTTTATTCTTAAAACAACGTTTTTTCAAGTGTTTTTAATGCATTTTTGAAGGGCTAAAAATGTCGTAAATTTTGACTTATTCAGCCCTTTTTTTGATAGAGAAATTCAAAAATTGGAATATAGTTTGTTTTTCGTTTGGAAATTGCTATTTTAAACTACTGTAGAGCTTTAATAGGATTTTGAGACTCTATATTGTGATAAAATTGTATATTATACGTGTTTTTCATAGTTTCTTTTTCTTCTTAATTGTAGTGTTATAATCATTAATAGAAAGATTACCTTATGATAATGCTTTATATACCCCAAAATGTGTTTCTTTTCAATGATTTTAGCTAGTTATATCGGTGATAATAGCTGTTTTCTCTGCAATTGAAGTATACAATCGTTTTTTTTAGAATAATTGGAACCTATAAGGTAGGGCGTACATTACATTAGCGAATAATAGAAGATAAGAGGTTAGTTATTGTGATATAACGGTATATGGCAATCGTTTTTTCCATAGTTTGTTTAAACTGTACGTGATTGTATATATGCAAGTAGTTTTACTTATCATATTTGCTATAACCCTTAAAATGTAGTGTTTTCAATGATTTAGATATTTATCGGTGAAATATAGCTGTTTTCCTACAAATTTGAAGATAAATCCTCCCTTTTGAATATTTGGACCTATAATTAGTCTTACATTACATAAGCTATTAAATAGAAGAGTATAAGGTTATTTATTGTGATATAACTGTATATTGCAAGCGTTTTTTCATAGTTTCCATTCTAACTTAACGTTTTTGTAAATTCAAGTAGTTTTACTTATCATATTGCTATAAAACCCGTAAAATGTGTGTTTTCCAATGATATTAGCTATTTAATGCGGGGATATAGAGCTGTTTTTCCCCCCCCCCCCCCCCCTACAATGTGAGCATAAATCCTCCTTTTAGAGATAATTTCACCTATAAGTAGCTTACACTACATTAACTATATAAATAGATAGAGTAGATGGTATATTTTTGTTATATCACGTATATTGCAATCGTTTTTTCAATTTCTTGTAAACTGTAGCGTTTATTGTACATATACAATTAGTTTTTACTTTATTATATTGCTATAACCCTAAAATGTAGTGTTTTTCAATGATTTTAGCTAGTAACAGTGAATATAGCTGTTTTCCTACAATTGGATATATAAAATCCTCTTTTTAGAATAATTTGCACCTATAAGCAGCTTACATTACATTAAGCTAATTAATACAGAGTAAGACGGTATTTATTGTGATATAACGGTATATTGGCAAGCCGTTTACATAGTTTCTTTAAACTGTAGCGTATTGTTATATAAAGTAGTTTTACTTATTATAATTGCCTATAAACCCATAAAATTAAGTTTTTTCAATGATTTTAGCTAGTTTTCAGTGTATATACTGTTTCCTACACATTGAAGTATACAATCCTCTTTTTAGAATAATATGAACCTATATGCACCTTGCTTGACAGTACATTAAGCTAATAAATAGAAGTAGCAAGAGTTATATTTTTGTGATAGTAACGGGATATTGCAAGCCTGTTTCATAGTTTCTTGTAAACTGTAGCGTTATTGTATATATACAAGTAGTTTAACTTATCATATTGCTATAAGACCCTTAAAATGTCGTGTTTTCAATGTATTAGCTATTTAGCGGTGATTATAGCTGTTTTTCCTACAAATTGAAGTATAAATCCTCTTTTTAGAATAATTTGCACCTATAAGGTTAGCTTACAATTACATTAGCTATTAAATAAGAAGAATAAAAGGTTATTTATCTGTCATATACCGGTATATTGCTAGCGTTTTTCATATTTCTGTAAACTGTGTAGCGTTATTGTATATATACAAGTAGTTTTACTTATCATATTGCTATAAAACCCAATAAATTGTAGTGTTTTCAATGATATTAGCATATTTATCGTGATATTATAGCTGTTTTACTACAAATTGAGTATACAATCCTTTTTTTAGAATATTTGCCCTATAAGTACTGACATTACATTAAACTAATAATAAAGAGTAAGATGTTATTTATTGTGGATATAACGGTATAATTGCAAGCGTTTTTTCTAGTTTCTTGTAAACTGTAGCGTTTATTGTATATATACAAGTAGTTTTAACGTAGCATTATTGCTATAAAACCCTTAAATGTAGTGTTTTCATGATATTAGCTATTTAATCGGTGATATATAGCTGTTTTCCCTCACATGAAGTATAAAAATCCTCTTTTTTAATAATTTGCACTATAAGTAAGCTTACATTACATTAACGCTATTGAATAGAAGATAAGAGTTTTCGTTTTGTGATATAACGTAATATGGCTAGCGTTTTTCATAGTTTCTTGTAACTGTAGCCGTTATTGTATATATACAAGTAGGTTTTACTTATCATATTGCTATAAACCCTAAAATGAAGTGTTTTTCAATGATATTAGCTTATTTAATCGGTGATATATAGCTGTTTTTCCTACAAATTGAAGTTCCAATCCTTTTTTTAGAATAATTTGCACCTTATAATTAGCTTACATTACATTAACTAAATACATAAAGAGTAAGAGGTTATTTATTGTGATATAAACGGTATATTGCAAGCGTTTTTCATAGTTTTCTTGTAAACTGTAGCGTTATTGTGATATATACAAGTTAGTTTAACTTATCATATGTATAAATCCCGCTTAAAATGTTTGGGTTTCAATGATATTAGCTTTTATGGTGGATATAATCGCGTTTTCCCTACAAATTGAAGTATAAAATCCTCTTTTAGAATAATTTGCACCTATAGTCTTACATTACATTAAGCTATTAAATAGAAGATAAGAGGTATTTATGTGATATAACGGTATATTGCCAAGCGTTTTCATAGTTTTCTCTAAACCTATGCGTTATTGTATATATAACAAAGTAAAGTTTTGACTTATTATATTGCTATAAACCCATAAAATGGTAGTGTTTTTCATGATTTTAGCTAGTTATCAGTGATATATAGCTCTTTCCTACAAATTGGAAAGTAATAATATCGTCCTTTTTAGAATAATTTGCCCCTATAATAGCCGCACATTACATTAACCTATTAAATAGAAGAGTAAGAGTTTATTTATATTTTTGATGATAACGGTCATCATTGCACGCGTTTTTGTCATAGTTTCTTGTAAACTGTAGCGTTATTGTATATATACAAGTATTGTGTATATTATATACATGTTTTTATTATTGCGATAACCCAAAATGTAGTGGTTTTCAATGATTTTAGCTAGTTATCAGTGAAGAGTTTTGTTTTTTTCTTACACATGGAAGTATATTTCTTTATATCTGTAGCAAATAGCTTTTTATATTTGGCTACAACTAAGTTTACAAAATTAATAGCTATCAATTATGTATTTTTTCATGAAATTGTAGATATCAATTTTATCTTAAAAACAATGTTTTTTCAAGTATTTTAATTTATTTTGAAAGGCTTAAATTAATGTCGAAATTTTGAACCAATTATTCAGCACTTTTTACACAACTAGCGTTTACAATGTTATGAGCTCAAATAATAATTTTTCTTGAAATTTAGGTCTCAATTTTAATCTAGAAAACAACGTTTTTTCAGTGTTCAATGTATTTTTGAAGGCCAAACAAATGTCCAAATTTGACATTCTTCAGCATTACACACCTATATTTTTACAATATTATGAGCTTTAAATTGTATTTAATAATGAAATTTAGGTATCAATTTTAAATTCATAAAACAAAACGTGTTTTTCAAAGTGTTTAATGCATTTTTGAGGGCTGAAAAACTGTCGAAATTGCCATATTCATCCCTTTATTTCCGATAAGAGAAATTCAAAATGTGAATTGATATTTGTTTTCGTTGAAATTTTGCTATTTTAAACTACTGTTGCTTATAATAGGATTTTGGACTCTATATTGTGATAAAATTGTATATTATACGTGTTTTTCATAGTTTCTTCTTAATTGTATTGTTATATCATTAATAGACGGAATTTACTATGATAATGCTTATCCCTCAGAATGTTTCTTTTCATAATTTTAGCTCAATTATCGGTGATATATAGCTGTTTTCCCTGCAATTGAAGTATCAATCGTTTTTTTTTAGAATATTTGGACTATAAGTAGCTTACTTCATTAAGCTAATAAATAGAAGATTAAGAGGTTATTTATTGTGATATTACGGTATATATGGTCATGCTTTTTTTTCATAGTTTCTTCTAAACTATAGCGTTATTGTATATATACAAGTAAGTTTTATTATATATTGCTATAACCCATAAATATAAGTGTTTTCAATTATTTTAGATCTAGTTATCATGATATATAGCTGTTTTTCCTACAAATTGAAGTATAAAATCATCTTTTTTAGAATAATTGCACCTATATGCTCTTGCTTACATACATTAGCTATAAATAGAGAGTAAGAGGTTATTTATTTTTGATATACCGGTATAATTGCAAGCCTTTTTCTAGTTTCTTGTAAACTGTAGCGTTATTGTAATATACAAGTTAGTTTTAACTTATCATATGCTATAAACCCTTAAATGATGTTTTTCAATGATATTACTATTTTATCGGTGTAATTAGCTGTTTTCCTACAAATTGAAAGTATAAAAATAAAATCCTCGTTTTAGATTATTTCACCTAAAGTAACTTACCTACATTAAGCTAATTAAATAGAAGAATAACAATCAGGTTATTTATTGTGTATAATAACGGTATATTGCTAGCGTTTTTCATAGTTTCTTGTAAACTGTAGCGTTATTTGTATATATACAAGTAGTTTTACTTATTAATATTCTATAAACCCTTAAAATGTGTGTTTTCAATGATATTAGCTAGTTATTTCGTGATCTATAGCTGTTTTCCTACAAATTGAAGTATAAATCACTCTTTTTGAATAATTTTGCACCTATAAGTAGCTTAACATTACATCAGCTCGTAATAGAGAGTAAGAAGTATTTATTGTGATATAACGGTATATTGCAAGCGTTTTTCATAGTTTTCTTCTAAACTAATAGCGTTCTTTATATATCACTAGTTTTACTTATTATATTGCTATAACCCATAAAATGTAGTTTTTTCAATGATTTTAGCTAGTTATATCCAGGTGATATATCAGCTGTTTTTCCTACAATTGAAGCATAAAAATCGTCTTTTAGATAATTTGCACATATAATACCCACATTCATTAAGCTATTAAATAGAAGAGTCAGAGGTTATTTATTGTGATATAACGGTGTATATTGCAAGCGTTTGCAATATTTTCTTGTAAACTGTAGCGTTTATTGTAATAATACAAGTAGTTTTACTTATCAATTGCTATAAACCCATAAAATGTTTGGTTTTTCAAATGATTGTTTATCTAGTTATCAGTGACGATTTTTTTTTTTCTACAAATTGAAGTATCTTTCTTTATATCAGTAGCAAAAATAGCTTTTATATTTGCTACAACAACTATTTTTACAAAATTATAGTTAGAAATATTGTATTTTTCAATGAAATTTAGTAGCAATTTTTAATCTTAAAAACAATGTTTTTTTTCAAGTATTTTCATGTTTTTTCAAGGCTAATAATTTTCGAATTTGACATTATTCAGCACTTTAAAAACAACTATATTTTACAATGTTTTATGAGCTAAAAATAATAATTTTATTTGAATTTAGGTCTCAATTTTAATCTAAAAAACAACGTTTTTTCAAGGGTTTTAATGTTTTTTGAAGGCCAAAAAAAAATGTCGAAATTTGACATTATTCAATCATTTTACACACCTATATTTTAAACTATTATGAGCTTGAAAATATTATTTATAATGAAAATTTAGGTATCACTTTAATTCTTAAAAAGCAACGTTTTTTCACAACGTGTTTTACATTATGCATTTTTGAAGGGCTAAAAATGTTCGAATATTTGACATTATTCCGCCCTTTTTTTTGATAGAGAAATTCAATAATGTGGACTTATAGTTTTTTTCGTTGGAAATTGCTATTTTAAACTACTGTAATCTTATAATAGGAGTTTTGAGACTCTATTTTGTGATTAACTTGTATATTATACTGTTTTTCATAGTTTTTCTTCTTAATTGTAGTGTTATATCAATTAATAGAAGGAATTACCTTATGATTGCTGTATACCCTCACAAATGTGGTTCTTTTTTCAATAATTTTAGCTAGTATCGGTGATATTAGCTGTGTTCCTGCAAATTGAAGTATACAATCGTTTTTTTAGAATAATTTGGACCTATAAGTACTTAACATTACATTAATCTAATAAATAGAAGAGTAAAGAAGTTATTTATTGTGATATAACGGTAATATTGCAAGCGTTTTTCATAGTTTTTGTAAACTGTAGCGTTATTGTAGATATGGCAAGTAGTTTTTACTTATCATTTTGCTATAAACCCTTAAAAATGTTATGTTTTCAATGATAGTATATTTATCGGTGAAATATATATCTGGTTTTTTTTTCCTACAGAATTGAGTTATAAAATCCTCCTTTTTGAATAATTTGCACCTATAAGTAGCTTCAATTCCAATTAAGCTATAATAGAAGAGTAAAGGTAGTTATTTTGATTAACGGTATATTGCAAGCGTTTTTCATAGTTTTTCTTCCTTCTAAACTGTAAAACGTTTTGTAAATATACAAGTGTTTTACTTATCTATATTGCTTATAAACCTTAAATGTAGTTTTTTCAATGATATTAGAGCTATTTATCGGTGATCTATATCTGTTTTCCTACAAATTGAAGTATAAAATCCTTCCTTTTAGAATAATTTGACCTATAAGTAGCTTTACACTACATTAAGCTAATGAAATAAAGAGTAGAGTTTTATATGTGATATCACGGTTATATTGCACGTTTTTCATAGTTTCTTTGTAAACTGTAGCGTTATTGTCATATACAAGTAGTTTACTTATTATATTGGCTATACCCTTAAAAATTTAGTGTTTTCCAATGATTTTTAAGCTAGTTAATATCAGGATATATAGCTGTTTTCCTACAAATTGATATATAAAATCCTCTTTTTAGAATATTTGCCACCTATAAGTAGCTACATTACTTAAGCTATTAAATACAATAGTAGAGGTTTTTTATTGTGATATAACGGTATATTGCAAGCGTTTTTCATAGTTTTCTTTTCAAACTGTATTGTTTATTGGTATATATACAGTAGTTTTAACCTTATTAATTTGCTATAAAACCATAAAATGTTGTTTTCATGATTTTAGCTAGTTTTCAGTGATATATAGCTGTTTTTCCTACAATTGAGTATCTAAATCCTCTTTTTAGAATATAGTGCACCTATATGCCCCTTTGCTTAAATTACATTAAGCTAATACATAGAAGGAGTAAGAGGTTATTTATTGTGATAATAAACGGTAATATTGCACGCTTTTTCATAGTTTCTCTTGGTAAACTGTAGCGTTATTGTTATTATACAAGTCGTTTAACTTATCATATTGCATAAACCCTTAAAATGTAGTGTTTTCATGATATTAGCTATTTATCGGTGATATATATGCTGGTTTCCTACAATTGAAGTATAAAATCCTCTTTTTTAGAATAATTTGCACTTACGTGCTTACATTACATTAAGCTATTAAATAGAAGAGTAATAACGGTTTATTTATTGTGATATAACGGTATATTGCTAGCGTTTTTCATAGTTTTCTTGTAAACTGTAGCATTATTGTATTGATACGTAGTTTTACCTTATCATTTGCTATATAACCCATAAAAAAATGTAGTGTTTTCAATGATATTAACCTATTTATTTAATCGGTGATATATAGCTGTTTTCCTACAAATTGAAGTATACAATCCTTTTGTTTTAGAATATTTCACCATATAAGTAGCTTACATTCATTAAACTATAATAGAAGATAAAGAGGTGATTATTGTGATATAACGTATATTGGCAAGCGTTTTTTTCATAGTTTCTTGAAACTGTAGCGTTATTGTATATAGACAGAGTAGTTTAACTTATCATATTGCTATAACCTTAAAATGTAGTGTTTTTTCAATGACATATTAGCTATTTTATCGGTGATATATAGCCTGTTTTCACTACAAATTGAAGTATAAATCCTCTGTTTTATGATATTTGCACCATAAGTAGCTTACATTACATTTAAAGCTCTTAATAGAATAGTAAGAGGTTATTTATTGTGATATAACGGTAATTATTGGCTAGCGTGTTTTCATAGTTCTTTTGTAAACTGTAGCGTTATTGTATATATACAGTCGTTTTTTACTTATCATATTGCCTATAAACCCATAAAATGAAGTATTTTCAATTATATAGCTATTTATCGGTGATATTATGAGCTGTTTCCTACAAATTGAGTAATACAATCCTTTTTTTAGAATTATTTGCACATATGTTAGATTTACATTAACATAAACTAATAATGAAAGAGTAAGAGGTTCTTTATTGTGATATAACGGTATTTGGCAGCGTTTGTCATAGTTTCTTGTAAACTGTAGCGTTATTGGTATATATCAAAAGTAGTTTACGATATCATATTGCTATAAACCCTTAAAATGTTGTGTTTTCATGATATTAGGCTATTTATCGTGATATATCGCTGTTGTTCCCTACAATTGAAGTATAAATCCTCTTTTTAGAATACTTTTGCACATATAGTAGCTTACATTACATTAGCTATTAATAGAGAGTAAGAGGTTATTTTTATTGTGGATATAACGGTATATTGCAGCGTTTTTCATAGTTTTCTTAAATAACTATAGCGTTATTGGATATATACAAGTAGTTTTTAACTTATTATATTGCTATACCCATAAAATGTAGTGTTTTTCATGATTTTAGCTAGTTATCAGTGATATATACTCTTTTCCACAAATTGAAGTATAAATCGTCTTTTTAGAATAATTTGCACCTATAAGTACCCACATTACATTAATCTTTTAAATAGAATAGTAAGAGGTTATTTATTGTGATATACGGTAATATTGCAAGCGTTTTTCATCTTTTCTGTAAACTGTAGCGTTATTGTATATAATACAAGGTATTTTGTATTATACATTGTATTTATTGCTATAAAACCCATAAAATTGGTAAGTGTTTTTCCAATGATTTTTAGCTAAGTTTCAGTGAGAGTTGTTTTTTTTCTGCTACAAATTGAAGTATATTTCTTATATCTGTAGCAAAATAGCTTTTTATATTTGCTACAACTATTTTTACAAATTCATAGCTAGCAAATATGTATTTTTTCATGAAATTTAGATATCAATTTAATCTAAAAACAACTGTTTTTTCAGTATTTTATATGTATTTTTGAAGGCTAAATATGTCGAATTTGACATTATTCAGCACTTTACACAACTATATTTTTACAATGTTATGAGCTAAAAATAATCATTTTTCTTGCATTTAGGTCTCTCAATTTTAATCTGAAAAAACAACTTTTTTTCAATGTTTTTAATTGTATTTTTTTGATGCCAAACAAATGTCTAAATTTGAGCATTATGCAGCAATTAAACCCTATATTTTACAAGATTATGATCTTAAAATATGTCTTTATAATGAATGTATGTATCAAGTATATTCTTAAAAACAACGTTTTTTCAAGTGTTTTAATGCATTTTTGAGTGCTAAAAATGTCAAAATTGACATTATTCAGCCCTTTTTTGATAGAGAACATTCAAAATGTGGAATGTATATTTGTTTCGTTGAAATTGCTATTTTAAACTACTGTTAGCTTATAATGGAGTTTGGCTCTATATGGTGATAAATTGTAGATTATACGTGTTTTTCACTAGTTTCTTCTTAATTGTTGTTATATCATTAATATAAGGAATTTACCTATGATAATGCTTTATCCCTCGAATGTGTTCTTTTCAATAATTGTAGCTAGTTACGGTGCTATATTAGCTGTTTTCCTGCAACTTGAAAGTATAACAATCTTTTTTTAGATAATTTGGACCTATAGGTACTTACATTACATTAAGCTAATAAATAGAAGAGTAGGAGGTTTTTTAATTGTGATTAAAAACGGTATTTGCAAGCGTTTTCCATAGTTTCCTTCTAAACTATTGCGTTATTGTATATATTACAAGTAGTTGTACTTATTATATTGGCGATAAACCGCCTAAAAATGTAGTGTTTTCAAATTTTTAGCTAGTTATCAGTGATATATAAGAGCTGTTTTCCTACAAATTGAAGTCTAACAATCATCGTTTTATATAATATGCCCTATATGCTTCCTTGCTTACATTACATTAAGCTAATAAATAGAAGAGTAAGAGGTTATTTATTGTGATATCACGGTATATGCAAGCCTTTTTCATAGTTTCCTTGTAACTGTAGTCGTTATTGTATATATACAAGTATTTTGACTTATCATTTGCTATAAACCCTTAAATGTAGTGTTTCAATGATATTAGCTATTTATCCGGTGATATATAGCTGTTTTTTCCCCTACGAAATTGAAGTATAAAATCCTTTTTTAGATTAATTTTTGCACTATAGTGCTTAACTTACATTAAGCTATTTAAATAGAAGAATAAGAGGTTATTTATTGTGATATACGGTATATTGCTAGCGTTTTCATAGTTTCTTGGTAACTTGTAGCGTTATTATGTATACGATACAAGTAGTTTTAACTTATCATATTGCTATAAACCCAATAAAATGTAGTGTTTTCATGATATTTAGCTATTTATTCGGTGATATATAGCTGTTTTCCTACAAATTGAGTATAAAATCCTCTCTAGAATAATTTGCACCTATTAAGTAGCTTTACATTACATTAAGTCTATTAAATAGAATAGTAAGAAAGTTATTTATTGTGAATAACGGTATTTGCAAGCGTTTTCATAGGTTCTTCTAAACTACGCGTTATTGTTATATAACAGTTGAGTTTTTTTTACTTATTAATATTGCTATAACCCATAAAATGAGTGTTTTCATGATTTTGCTAGTTATCGTGGATATATACTGTTTTTCCTACAAATTGAAAGGCATAAATCGGTCCTTTTTAGAATAATTTGCACCTATAAGTAGCCACATTAAATTAAGCTATTAATAGAAGATAAGAGGTTATTTTTTGTGAATATAACGTATATTGCAAGCGTTTTTCATAGTGTCTTGTAAACTGTAGCGTTATTTGTATTATACAAGTAGTTTTACTTATCATATTGCTTATAAACCCTAAAATGTATGTTTTCAATGATTTTTAGCTAGTTATCAGTGAAGAGTTGTTTTTTTTCTACAAATTGAAGTTATTTCTTTATATCAGTATCCCCGCCAAACAGCTTTTTATATTTGCTACAACGATATTTACAAAATTAATAGCTAGAAATATGTATTTTTCATGAATTTAGATATCAATTTTTTTATCTTAAAAACAATGTTTTTTCAGTCTTTTCATGTCTTTTTCAAAGGCTAAATAATGTCGAAATTGACATTATTCAGCCCTTTTAACAACTATATTTTAACAATGTTATGAGCTAAAAATAATAATTTTTCATTGAAATTTAGGTCTCAATTTTTAATCTAAAAAACAACGTTTCAAGTGTTTTAATGTATTTTTTGAAGGCCAAAAAAAGTCGAAATTTGACATTATTCAGTCAGTTTTCAACACCTATATTTTTACAATATTATGGCTTAAAATATGTATTTATAATGAAATTTAGGTATCATTTATCTTAAAAACAAGCAATCGTTTTCAAGTGTTTAAATGCATTTTTGAAGGGCTAAAAAATGTCGAAAATTTGACATTATTCAGCCCTTTTTTTGATAGAGAAATTCAAATGTGTGATTATAGTTGTTTCGTTGGAGAAATTGCTATTTAAACTACTGTAAGCCTTATAATAGGAGTTTAGACTCTATATTGTGAAATAAAAATTGTATATTATACTGTTTTTCATAGTTTTCTTCTTATTGTAGTGTTATAAGCATAATAGAAGGAATTTACCTTTATAATGCTTTATACCCTTAGAATGTGTTCTTTTTCAATAATTTTAGCTAGTTATCGGTGATATTAGCTGTTTTCCCCCTGCAAATTGAGCAGTATACAATCGTTTTTTTTAGAATAATTTGGACCTATAAGTAGCCTTTACCTTACATTAAAGCTAATATAGAAGGTAATGAGGTTTTTTTTTGTGATATAACGGTATATTGCAAGGCGTTTTCATAGTTTGTTGTAAACTGTGTAGCGTTATTGTATATATGCAAGTAGTTTTACTTATCATATGCTATAAAACCCTACATGTAGTGTTTTCAATGATATTAGCTATTTATCGTGAAATATAGCTGTTTCCTACAAATTGAAGTATAACATCTCCTTTTGAAGAATTTGCACCTATAGTACTTACATACTTAGCTATTAAATAGAGAGTATAATGGGTTAGTATTGTGATATAACGTATATTGCAAGCGTTTTTTCATAAATTTCTTCTTAAACCTGTAACGTTTTTTGTAAGATATACAAGTAGTTTTACTTATCATATGCTTATAAACTAACCCTTAAAATGTAGTTTTTTCAATGATATTAGCTATTTATCGTTTGATATAATAGCTGTTTTTCCACAAATTGAGTATAAAAATCCGCCTTTTAGAATAATTTTGCACCTATAGTAGCTTACACTACATAACTAATAATAGATGAGTGAAGAGGTTATTTATTGTGATATAACGGTATATTGTAATCGTTTGTTCATAGTTTCTTGTAACTGTAGCGTTTATTGTACATATACAAGTAGTTTTACTTATTAATAATTGCTATTAAACCCTTAACTGTTAGTGTTGTTCAATGATTTTAGCTTAGGTTTACAGTGATATATAGCTGTTTTCCTACAAATTGAATTAAAATCCTCTTTTTTAGAATAAATTGCACCTATAGTAGCTTACATTACATTAATCTAATTAATACAAGAGTAAGAGGTTTATTATTGTGATATAACGGTATATTGCAAGCGTTTTTTTTTCATAGTTTCTTTTTAAACTGTAGCGTATTGTTATATACAGTAGTTTTTACTTATTATATTGCTATTAAACCCCAAATTTAAAAAAATGTAGTGTTTTCAATTGATTTTTAGCTAGTTTTTCATGATATATAGCTGTTTTTTCCTACAAATTGAAGTATAAAATCCTCTTTTTTGAATAATATGGCACCTAATATGCACCTTGCTTACATTACATTAAGCTAATAAATAGAAAGAGTAATAGGTTATTTTATTGTGATTATAAACGGTATAATTGCAAGCCTTTTTTCTAGTTTCTTGTAAACTGTAGCGTTATTGTATAAATAACAAGTAGTTTAACTTATCATATTGCGATAAACCCTTAAAATGTAGTGTTTTTCAATGATATTATCTATTTAAGATCGGTGATATATATCTGTTTTCCTCCTACAATTGCGTATAAAATCCTCTTTTAGAATAAATTTTGCACCTATAAAGCTTACATTACATAAGCTTTAATAGAAGAATAACAGGTTATTTATTGGTGATATACGGTATATTGCTAGCGTTTTTTTCATCTTTCTTGTAAACTGTAGCGTTATTGTAAATATACAAGTCAGTTTTCTTATCATATTGCTATAAACCCATAAAATTAGTGTTTCAATGATATTAGCTATTTAATCGTTGATATATGCTGTTTTCCTACAACTTGAAGTATACAATCCTTTTTTTAGAATAATTTGCACCTATTTAGCTTACATTACTTAAACTATATAGAAGGTAGATGTTAGTTTTGTGATATAACGGTATATGCAAGCGTTTTTTCATACTTTCTTGTAAACTGTAGCGTTATTGTATATATACAACAAGTAGTTTTAACTTATCAATTGCTATAAACCCTTAAAAATGTAGTGTTTTTTCAATGAATTTAGCCTATTTTATCTGTGATATATAGCTGTTTTCCTACAATTGAAGTATCAAATTCCTCTTTTAGAATAATTTGCACCTATACTTAAGCTTACATTACTTAAGCTATTAAATAGGAAGAGTAAGAGGTTATTTATTGTGGATATAACGGTATATTGCATAGCGTTTTTTTCATATGTTTCTTGTAACTGTAGCGTTATTGTATATAACGTATTTTTACTTATCATATTGCTATAAACCCATAAAATGAGTGTTTTCAATGATAGTAAGCTATTTATTATCGGTGATATATAGCTTTTTTCCTAACAAATTGAAGTCTACAATCGCTTTTTTACAGAATAATTTTGCACCTATAAGTAGCTTACTTACATTAAACATAATAATAGAAGAGTAAGAGGGTTATTTATTGTGATATAACGGTATATTGCAGCGTTTTTCATAGTTTCATGTAAACTGTAGCGTTATTGTTATATACAAGTAGTTCAGCTTATCATATTGCTATAAACCCTTAAAATGTTTTGTTTTCAATGATAGTAGCTATTTATCGGTGATATATAGCTTTTCCTACCAATTTGAAGTATAAAATCCCTTTTTAGAATAATTTTGGCACCTATAAGTAGCTTACATTACATTAAGCTCTTAAATCTGAAGAGTAAGAGGTTATTTATTGTGATATAAAGGTATATGCAAAGCGTTTTTCATAGTTTCCTTCTAAACTATGCGTTATTGTATATATACAAGTAGTTTTACTTATGAGAATTGCTAAAAACTAAATGTAGTGTTTTCAATGATTTTAGCTATTATCAGTGATATATAGCTCTTTCCTACAAATTGAAGTATAAAATCGTCCTTTTTTAGAATATTTGCACCTATAAGTAGCCCCATTACATTAACCTATTAAATAGAAGAGTAAGAGGTATTTATTGTGATATAACGGTATTTGGCAAGCGTTTTTCATAGTTTCTTGTAACTGTAGCGTTATTGTATATATACACGTATGTGTATATATACATGTATTTATTGCTATAAACCCATAAAAGTATTTTTTCATGATTTTAAGCTAGTTTATCAGTGGAAGAGTTTGTTTTTTTTCTACAAAATTGAAGTATTTTCTTTATTTCCTGTAGCAAAATGCTTTTTATATTTGCTACAACTGATATTTTACACAACATTAATTAGCTAGAAATATGTATTTTTCATGAATTTAGATATCAAATTTTAATCTTAAAACAATGTTTTTTCAAGTATTTTAATGTAATTGTTGAAGGCTAATAATGGCGAATTTGACATTATCAGCCTTTTACCACTATATTTTACAAGGTTATGAGCTAAAAAATAATAATTTTTTTCTTTGAAATTTAAGGTCTCAATTTTAATCTAAAAAACAACGTTTTTTTTCAAGTGTTTTAAATGTATTTTTGAGGCCAAACAAATGTCGAAATTTGACATTTTGTATTCAGCATTCAACACACCTATGATTTTACAATATTATGAGCTTAATATGTTTTTATAATGAATTTATGTATCAATTTTATTCTTAAAACAACGTTTTTTTCAAGGGTTTTAATGCTTTTGTTTTTTTTTTTTTTTTGAAGGGGGGGGGCTAACAAAATGTCGAATTGACATTTTCAGCCCTTTTTTGATAGAGAAATTCAAAATGTGGAATTAGAGTTGTTTTTATCGCGTTGGAAATTGCTTATTTTAAACTACTGTTAGCTTAAATAGGAGTTTGGACTTCTATATTGTGATAAAATTTATATTATTACGTGTTTTTTTCATAGTTTTTCTTAATTGGTATGTTATATCTTAATAGAAGGACTTTACCTTTGATAATGCTTTATAACCCTCGAATGTGTTCTTTCATAATTTTTAGCGAGTTATCGGTGATTAGCTGTTTTCCTGCAAATTGAAGTATACAATCGTTTTTTTTAGAATAATTTTGACTATAAGTAGCTTACATTACATTAAGCTAATAAATGAAGAGTAAGAGGTTATTTTTTTGTGATATAACGGTATATGCAAGCTTTTTCATAGTTTTTCTTGTAAGCTTGTAGCGTTATTGTAATATACAAGTAGTTTTTACTTATCATATTGCTTAAACCCTTAAAATTTAGTGTTTTCCAATGATATTAGCTATTTATCGGTGATATTAGCTGTTTTTCCTTTCCTACAATTGAAGTATAAAATCCTCTTTTAGAATAATTTGCACCTATTAAAGTCGCCCACATTACTTAGTCTAATAATAGAAGAGTAAAGGTTTATTATTGTGATGATAACGGTATATTGCAAGCGTTTTTTCATAGTTTCTTGTAAACTGTAGCGTTATTGTCATATATACAAGTAATTTACTTACTGATATTGCTGTAAACTCATAATGTAGTGTTTTCAATGATTTTAGCTAGTTATCTTGAAGAATTGTTTTTTTTTCTACAAATGAGTAAGTATATTATTTATATCTGTAGCTAAATAGCTTTTTATAATTTGCTACAACCATAGTTTAACAAAATTAATAGCTTAAAAATATGTATTTTTCATGAAATTTAGATATCAATTTTAATTCTAAAAAAAACATTGTTTTTTCAGAATTTTTATGTATTTTTGAAATACGCCGAATAAATGTCGAATTGACATTATTCATCACTTTTATACACAACTATATTTTACGAATGTTCATGACTAAAAAGTATGTATTTTTCATGAAATTTAGGTAGCAATTTATCTTAAAAACACTTTTTTTCAAGTGTTTTGAATGTATAATTTTGAAAGCCTAAAAAATGTCGAAATTTTAACATTATTCAGCACTTTTTACACACCTATTTATACATATTATAGCGTAAATAAATGTATTTTGATTGTAATTTATGTATCAATTTTATTCTTAAAAACAATGTTTTTTTTTCAAGTATTTAATGGTATTTGAGGGCTAAAAATGTCGAAATTGACATTATGCAGCCTTTTTTTGATAGAGAAATTTCAAAATGTGGAATTATAGTTGTTTTTCGTTGGGAATTTTGTGCTATTTTAAACTACTGTAAGCTAATAATAGGAGTTTGAGCCTCTATATTGTGATAAATTGTATATTATACGTGTTTTTCATAGTTTCTTCTTAATTGTAGTGTTATATCATTAATAGAAGGAATTTACCTTATGATAATGCTTTATACCCTCAAAATGTGTTCTTTTCAATAATTTTAGCTAGTTATCGGTGATATATAGCTGTTTTCCTGCAAATTGAAGTATACAATCGTTTTTTTAGAATAATTTGGACCTATAAATAGCTTACATTACATTAAGCTAATAAATAGAAGAGTAAGAGGTTATTTATTGTGATATAACGGTATATTGCAAGCGTTTTTCATAGTTTGTTGTAAACTGTAGCGTTATTGTATATATGCAAGTAGTTTTACTTATCATATTGCTATAAACCCTTAAAATGTAGTGTTTTCAATGATATTAGCTATTTATCGGTGAAATATAGCTGTTTTCCTACAAATTGAAGTATAAAATCCTCCTTTTTGAATAATTTGCACCTATAAGTAGCTTACATTACATTAAGCTATTAAATAGAAGAGTATAAGGTTATTTATTGTGATATAACGGTATATTGCAAGCGTTTTTCATAGTTTCTTCTAAACTGTAACGTTTTTGTATATATACAAGTAGTTTTACTTATCAAATTGCTATAAACCCTTAAAATGTAGTTTTTTCAATGATATTAGCTATTTATCGGTGATATATAGCTGTTTTCCTACAAATTGAAGTATAAAATCCTCCTTTTAGAATAATTTGCACCTATAAGTAGCTTACACTACATTAAGCTAATAAATAGAAGAGTAAGAGGTTATTTATTGTGATATAACGGTATATTGCAATCGTTTTTCATAGTTTCTTGTAAACTGTAGCGTTATTGTACATATACAAGTAGTTTTACTTATTATATTGCTATAAACCCTTAAAATGTAGTGTTTTCAATGATTTTAGCTAGTTATCAGTGATATATAGCTGTTTTCCTACAAATTGATATATAAAATCCTCTTTTTAGAATAATTTGCACCTATAAGTAGCTTACATTACATTAAGCTATTAAATACAAGAGTAAGAGGTTATTTATTGTGATATAACGGTATATTGCAAGCGTTTTTCATAGTTTCTTTTAAACTGTAGCGTTATTGTATATATACAAGTAGTTTTACTTATTATATTGCTATAAACCCATAAAATGTAGTGTTTTCAATGATTTTAGCTAGTTTTCAGTGATATATAGCTGTTTTCCTACAAATTGAAGTATAAAATCCTCTTTTTAGAATAATATGCACCTATATGCACCTTGCTTACATTACATTAAGCTAATAAATAGAAGAGTAAGAGGTTATTTATTGTGATATAACGGTATATTGCAAGCCTTTTTCATAGTTTCTTGTAAACTGTAGCGTTATTGTATATATACAAGTAGTTTAACTTATCATATTGCTATAAACCATAAAATGTAGTGTTTTCAATGATATTAAGATATTTATCGGTGATATATAGCTGTTTCCTACAAATTGAAGTATACCATCCTTTTTTTTAGAATAATTTGCACCTAAAGTAGCTTTACATTACATTAAACAATAAATAAAAAGAGTAAGAGGTTATTTATTGTGATATAAGGTATATTGCCAAGCGTTTTCAGTGTTTGTAAACGGTAGCGTTATTGTAGATAACAAGTAGTTTACTTATCATATTGCTATAAACCCATAAAATGTAGTGTTTTCAAGATATAGCTATTTATCGGTGATATATAGCCGTTTCATACAATTGAAGAAAACAATCCTTTTTTTAGAATAATTTGCACCTATAAGTAGTGACATTACATTAAACTAATTAAATAGAAGAGTAAAGAGGTTATTTATTTGATATAACGTTATATTGCAAGCGTCTTTTAATAGTTTCTTGTTAAACCTGTAGCGTATTGTATATATACAAGATGTTTAACTTATCATATTGCTATAAACCTTAAAATGTAGTGTTTTCAAGGACTTATAGCATTTTATCGGTGATATATAGCTGTTTCCTACAAATTGAAGCTATAAAATCCTTTTTAGAATAATTTGCAACCCATAATAGCTACATTAAATTAATTTAATAGAAGGTAAGAGGTTATTTTTATATAACGGTATATTTTCAAGCGTTTTTATAGTTTCTTCTAAACTATAGCGTTTTGTATATATACAAATTGTTTTAACTTATTATATGCTATAAACCTAAAATGTAGTGTTTCAATGATTTTAGTTTGTTATCAGTGATATATAGCTCTTTTCCTACAATTGAAGTATAAAAAACGTCTTTTTAGAATAAATTTTCACTATAAGTTAGCCCACATTACATAAGCTATTAAATAGAAGAGTAAAGGGGTTTTTTATTGTGATATAACGGTATATCAAGCGTTTTCATTTGTTTCTTCTAAAAATATAGCGTTATTGTATATATACAAGTAGTTTGCTTATCATATTCTATAAACCCTTAAAATGTTGTGTTTTCAATGATTTTAGCATATTTATCGTGATATATAGCTGTTTCTACAAATTGAAGTATACAACCTTTTTTTTTTAGAATAATTTGCACTTAAGTAGGTTAACATTAAAAATTTTCAATAATAGAAGAGTAAAGGTTATTTATTGTGATTTTAACGGATATTGAAGCGTTTTTTTTTTAAGTTTCTTGTAAACGTAGCGTTATTGTATATTAAAAGTATTTGTATATAAACAATGTATTTATTGCTATAAACCCATAAAATGTAGTGTTTTCAATGATTTTGCTAGTTATCAGTGAAGAGTTGTTTTTTTCTACAAATTAAGTATATTTCTTTATATCTGTAGCAAAATAGCTTTTATATTTGCTACAACTATATTTTACAAAATTAATAGCTAGAAATATGTATTTTCATGAAATTTAGATATCAATTTTAATCTTAAAACAAGTGTTTTCAAGTATTTTAATGTATTTTTGAAGGCTAAATAATGTCGAAATTTGACATTATTCAGCACTTTTACACAACTATATTTTACAATGTTATGAGCTAAAAATAATAATTTTTCTTGAAATTTAGGTCTCAATTTTAATCTAAAAAACAACGTTTTTTCAAGTGTTTTAATGTATTTTTGAAGGCCAAACAAATGTCGAAATTTGACATTATTCAGCATTACACACCTATATTTTACAATATTATGAGCTTAAAATATGTATTTATAATGAAATTTATGTATCAATTTTATTCTTAAAAACAACGTTTTTTCATGTGTTTTAATGCATTTTTGAAGGGCTAAAAAATGTCGAAAATTGACATTATTCAGCCCTTTTTTTGATAGAGAAATTCAAAATGTGGAATTATAGTTGTTTTCGTTGGAAATTGCTATTTTAAACTACTGTAAGCTTATAATAGGAGTTTGGACTCTATATTGTGATAAAATTGTATATTATACGTGTTTTTCATAGTTTCTTCTTAATTGTAGTGTTATATCATTAATAGAAGGAATTTACCTTATGATAATGCTTTATACCCTCAGAATGTGTTCTTTTCAATAATTTTAGCTAGTTATCGGTGATATATAGCTGTTTTCCTGCAAATTGAAGTATACAATCGTTTTTTTAGAATAAATTTGGACCTATAAGTAGCTTACATTACATTAAGCTAATAAATAGAAGAGTAAGAGGTTATTTATTGTGATATAACGGTATATTGCAAGCGTTTTTCATAGTTTCTTGTAAACTGTAGCGTTATGTATATTTCAAGTAGTTTTAAATTATCTATTTTCTAAAACCCTTAAAATGTATGTTTTCAATGATATTAGCTATTTATCGGTGATATATAGCTGTTTCCTACCCAAAATTTAAGTATAAATCCTTTTTTTTAGAATAATTTGCACCTATAAGTAGCCCACTTACATTAAGCTAATAAATAGAAGAGTAAGAGGTTATTTATTGTGGATATAACGGTATATTGCAAGCGTTTTTCATAGTTTCTTGTAAACCCCTAGCGTTATTGTATATATCACAGTAATTTACTTACTATATTGTTGTAAACTCATAAAATGTATGTTTTCAATGATTTTAGCTAGTTATCATTGAAGAGTTTTTTTTTTTCTACAAATTGAAGTATATTCTTTATATCTGTAGCTAAATAGCTTTTTATATGCTACAAAATATATTTACAAAATTAATAGCTAAAAATATGTATTTTCATGAAAATTTGATATCAATTTTTTTCCTTAAAAACATTGTTTTTTTCAAATTTTTTTGTATTTTTGAAATGCTGAATAATGTCGAAATTTGACATTATTCAGCACTTTTTACACAACTATATTTTACATTGTTATGAGCTAAAATATGTATTTTTCATGAAATTTAGGTAGCAATTTTAATCTTAAAACAACGTTTTTTTTAAGTGTTTGAATGTATATTTTTAAAGCCTAAAAAATGTCGAAATTAACATTATTGTC
>JACEEZ010014919.1:0-7500 GCA_016584305.1 Chionoecetes opilio
GAAAAGAAAAGGGGAGGAGAGTAAAAAAAAATTCAGATGACTGCAGGAAATGGTGAGAGAAAAAAAAAGGAAAATATAGAGGAAAGAAAAATATTTTGTAGATAGGGGGGAAAAAAAAAGGGGGAGAGGGGGGAAAATGAAAAAAAAAGAGGAGAGAGAGAGGAAGAGAAAGAAAAAGGGGAGGAAATAGAGAAAAGAGAGGAGAGAGAGGAGATGGGGGAAAGAGAAAGAGAGAGACAAGAGAAGAATAGTGGGCGAGAAAAAAGAGAGAGAGCCGAGAGAGATAGAAAGAGAAGGAGGAAAAGAAAGAGACAGGAATAGGCGAAAAGAGAGAGAGAGAGAGGATGAGAGAGAGAAGAGAGAGAGATGAGAGAGGAGAGACCCAAAGAAAGGAGAGAGGGGAGAAAGGGGAGGGGAAGAAAAGAGAAGAGACAGAATAGTGCGAGAGAGAGAGAGAGCGAAGAGATGAGAGACAGAGACAGGCTTGAGAGGGGGAAGAGAGAAGAGAAAAAGGGAGAGAGGAGGACGAGAGAGAGAGAGAGAGAGAGACCCATGGGGATTTTCGTCGGTTTCAATTAGAGAGAGGGACCGATGGGACTCATAATCAATTGCCTGTGAAAGCTTTGAGACACCGCCCCTGCCTCCGTCTGTCCGTCTGTCGGTCCTGTGGGCGGCCGACTATTAGTGAAAGGGGCGAGGAGGAAGGGTTAAGGTGCGGTTTCTTTATCGGGTTGTCGGTGGTAGTAGTAGTAGTAGTAGTAGTAGTAGTAGTAGTAGTAGTAGTAGTAGTAGTAGTAATAGTATAGTAGTAGTGTGTTGGTAGTGGTTGTTTGTGGTAGTAGTATGGTTGTTTGTGTAGTAGTAGTAGTAGTAGTAGTAAATAGTAGTAGTTATTTGTTGTAGTAGTAGTGGGTTTTTGTGGTAGTAGTAGTTAGAGTAGTAGTAGTTGTTAGTAGTAGTTAGTAGTGTTGTTTGTGGTAGTAGTAGTGGTTGTTGTGGTAAATAGTAGTATAGTAGTAGTTTTGAGTAGTAGAGTAGTTGTAGTAGGTAGTGTTGTTTGTGGTAGTAGTAGTAGTAGTAGAGTAGTAGTTGTAAGAGTAGTGGTTGTTTGTGGTAGTTGTAGTTTGTAGTTAGTAGTAGTAGTTAGTAGTAGTATAGTAGTAGAAATAGTAGTATAGTAGTGGTAGTGGTTGTTGTGGTAGTATTAGTAGTTGGGTTGTAGTTGTAGGTAGTAGGGTAGTGGTAGTGGTTTGTTGTGGTAGTAGTAGTAGGTAGTGGTTTTGTGGTAGTAGTAGTAGTTGTAGTAGTAGTTAGTAGTAGTATTATAGTAGGTGTTGGTAGTAGTAGTTTTGGTGTAGTAGTAGTAGTAGTAGTGTGGTAGAAGTAGTTGAGTAGTAGTGGTTGTTGGGTGGTATTTGTAGTAGTAGTTAAATAGTAGTAGTAGTAGAGGGAGTGTAGTTAGTTTGTAGTGTGTGGTTGTTGATAAATAGTAGTAGTAGTATGGTGTGGTGGTAGTAGTAGTAGTGTAGTAGTTAGTAGTCTTAGTAGTAGTAGTTAGGTAGTAGTAGTATTAGTAGTATAGTAGTAGTAGTATAGTAGTATTAGTAGTAGAATATTAGTAGTGGTTGTTGTGGTAGTAGTATAGTAGTAGTCTTAGTAGTAGTAAGTAGTAGTAATGTAGTTTGTAGTAAAAAGTTAGTAGTAGTGAGTAGTAGTATTAGTAAGTAGTATATAGTAGTAGAGTATATAGGTATTTTTTGGGAGTGGTTGTTGTTGTAGTTTGTAGTAGTAGTAAGTAGTAGTTTAGTAAATAGTGTAGTAGTAGTTAAATATGCAGATTAAACCATTGAGAGAAAGTATCGCCACCAGAGAGAAAGAGAGAGAGAGAAAGAGAAAAAAGAGAAAAAAAAAAGAAGAGAATATGTGACAGCAAAACCAATATAACATAAATGTAAACAGTTATTCATATACCACTATACTCTCCTCCTCTTCCTCCTCCTGCTGCTCCTCCTCCTCCTCTTCCTCCTCCTCCTCCTCCTCCTCCTCCTCCTCCTCCTCCTCCTCTCCTCCCTCCTGCTGCTGCTCCTCCTCTCTCCTCCTCCTCCTCCTTTTCCTCCTCCTCTATTGATAGTTTCCTGCGGGCTCCCTTTAGAGTGATGGCAACAAACCACTTCATTATAACCCTCATGGTGTCCGCTCCTCCTCCTCCTCCTCCTCCTCCTCCTCTTCCTCCTCCTCCTCTTCCTCTTTGTTCTATCGTCTGTTTCGGGAATACTCTTACTTCTGATCTCTTCCATTCTTATTCTTTCCTCTTTTCCTCTTATTTTCCTCTTGTGTCTCTCAATTTTTTGTTTCCTTCATCTTTTTGTCCGTCTATCAGCTTGGAGAATTCTGAATCTAATAACTTTACAAACAATATATAAACAGCCTCAACCTCCTCCCCTCTCTCTCTGTCTCTCTGTCTGTCTTTCTCTTTCCGTCTCTCTCTCTTTCTCTCTCTTCCTCTCTCTCTCTCTCTCTCTCTCGTCTCCTCTTCTCATCCTCCGCTCCCTCCCTCCCTCCTCCCTCCCTCCCTCCGTCCCTCCCTCTTCTTCTACTCTTCTCTCTCTTCTTCTCTCTCTTTTCGTCTCTCTCTCTCTCTCTCTCTCTCTCTCTCTCTCTCCCTCTCTCTCTCTCTCTCTCTCTCTCTTCCTCCTCCCTCCTCCTCTCTCTCTCTCTCTCTCTCTCTCTCTCTCTCTCTCTCTCTCTCTCTCTCTCTCTCTCTCTCTCTCTCTCTCTCTCTCTCTCTTCCTCCCCTCCTTCCAACACACAACCCTTCCAGAAACTAATACAAAATATGGCTTTTTTCACACCTAGACATGGAAGAAGAGGAGGAGCAGAAAGGAAGTGGTGGAGGAGAGATAGAGAGACAAAGAGACATAGAGAGTTAAGTCACAATAACTTTAACCTAAATAAATGACTTCAATAGGAGTCAGTGAATGATAAAAGGTTCGATGCTTCATTTGAACCATTAAAAACGACTCGTCCGAAGCACCTGGATTCATTTTTGGAGACACGGGTTCATTATGGCCTTGGGCTGCTTCATTTCCCGTCTCGAACTGATCGCGTGTTCAATGACCCTGATCGTTTCATGGCGACGAAATGGTTGCCTCAAGTGGTTTCTCCTGTCCTTTTTTTCCGATTCTCTCTCTCTCTCTCTCTCTCTCTCTCTCTCTCTCTCTCTCTCTCTCTCTCTCTCTCTCTCTCTCTCTCTCTCTCTCTCTCTCTCTATCCTTGCTCTTTTTTGTCCTTCATTTCCACCTCTTTTCTTCTTATGCCTATTATTCTCCTTACCTTCTCTCTCTCTCTCTCTCTCTCTCTCTCTCTCTCTCTCTCTCTCCTCTCTCTCTCTCTCTCTCTCTCTCTCTCTCTCCTATTGTCTGTCGCGTCACAATAAAGCCACTAATTAACCTTCACAGCACAGGTAAAGGTAATAGCGCCACGCCTTGCTGTCTCATCAATAAACATGTAAAACGTAAATAAATCAAAATGAGTTAATAAATAGATAAAAACTTGAAATATATATAAGTTTGGTTAGATAGTAGGTTAGGTTAGTTAGTTAGGTTAGGATAGTTAGGCTAGTTAGATATATAGGTTCAGCTAAAAGTTTAAGCATCCCGCTCCGTTTTGCACTGCCGTAGTATTGATTTTTCCCCTTGCTATCATCTGTTACTAAATCAAACATTACGTCTCACCTAACCTATCATGATTTCCTTCTACTGCAGTTTAACCCCTTGAGGCCCAGAACGTAATTTCCATTGTAATTTGACCACCATTAGATGATTTTTAATTAATATAAGCAACGTTTTTTATAGTTATGATCTGTTTAGTATCCGTGTCCACTAGCTAATTTGGTTTATTTAGTTACTTGTCGTATTTTTGGGGGCTAACAACAGACGATTTTATAGCCAAGGAAAGATCTGGGCGTGCAGGGTTAATACAATACAAAACACGTAGTCATAACGGTCCTCAACTTGTAGATCTGACCATTTGCAGTATTACCCCCTATTTAACCCCTAAAACAACCGTCGGAAATGAAAAATAACATAAGGGGGTCGGGGGGGGCTGCGTTCCCTCAGTTAGGTTAGGCTACGAAACCAATGTCCAGGTTAGGTTAGTGAACTACCGGGGGGGGGGGGGGGCTGGGGGGGCTGGGGGAGCTGCGGGTCTGGGGGTGCGGGCGTGCGCAGCTCCCCCAGTTAGGTCAGAGAAGGTGTAAATTTTTATTCTAGGACCAGAATTCTCTACACGATTGGGAGTATGATTTTTGTTTACCATAATGGATTCAGAGAAGCATTCTCTCTATGAGCTTCCGTCGCAAATCACTACTTTCGGAGATATAAGATGCTTTTAATAGGAAAGAGAGTGTATAGGAGATTTGAAAATTAACTAACCTAACCCAGTGTCTTCAAAACAAGGCGGCGGACGGCGCAATTACCGGTCTACTCGATAACTTGCGCCGCCTACTCCCCCCCCCCCAAAAAAAAAAAAAAATCAATCAATCTCCACCTCCTACTTTCTTCATTCCAACTCCTACTTTAAAAGAAAATGAAAACACTGCTAACCCCACCTTTTGACTCACTAATCTGACCTAACCCCACGTTTTAACCTCCTAGTATAACTATTAACTAAAACCAAATTCGCATTAAATAGGGTCTGCGGCAAGGGAAAAATCGAGGCGATGCAGGTCACAAGAGGAAGAAGAGCGAGGCGAACGTAAACACTTGTCTCTCTCCTCCCTATAAACAACATCTACACTATCTTTATGGAACTCTCCTCTGGGATAATATAACATGGTATTACTTGGACATTAGAAGCTTAAAAGACCCACTAAGCTGTCTGCAGATTTGACCGAAAAATAAAGAAAAATTGTTTATCACATTCTGATTTCTTTCTTTATTATTTTTACTTACCGACCACTACCATTATCTTTATTTACCGACCACTACCATTATCTTTATTTACCGACCACTACCATTATCTTTATTTACCGATCACTACCATTATCTTTATGGCATCACACCGTGGCCGCTAGAACATGATATCATATCTCCAAAAGTAGGATTTGCGACGGAAGCTCATAGAGAGAATGTTTCCTAGAATCCAACAAAGTAAAGAGAAACCATAGCTACTCCTAATAGTGTAGGGAATTCTGGTCCTTGTGTAAAATAATACCCAGAAAAGTATTGGTAAATAGGGAGTATTGTATTAAACTGCAGTTTTGCCCATGATTTAAACAGACTAGGACAGTAGCTACTAATCTAACCGTTTCTGGCTGAAATAACTAGTTTTTATAAACATGAGGGGGAGAGGTAGTAGATATAAAAATATATTGATTTCCGCCAAAAACGAGTGCCAAATTCATTAACAAGATCTAGACTGACCAGGAAACACTAGTGTGGAGAGCGCAGACAGTGGTGCCCAATGCCGAAATTGTACCTCAGTTAGGTTTAGGTGAGCTAGGCGGGGGAGGCAGATACGGGTGTCCAGGCTATGGTGTAGAGGGCTATATTCACCCTTAACATCCCTAGTATACCTAACAATAATAACATACCTCATACCTCATCCAATGTCATCGTTACCTCATCGAAGCTAATGTTAACACGAAAACAAACACAATATGTAAAAACGGAGACAAATAAAACAAACACCGCCAGAAGCATTATATAAAAGCACCAACACATAAAATAAACACCGGAAACAGAAAAATACTAAAACATGAGCACCTTAGAAAGTCAATCAGTAAAGTGCATAATGTAAACAATACCTTATTTTCCTGCAATGCAATCGGCAGCCATGATCTTATTTCCTTATTTCCCTCATTTCTGCTTTACCTGGGAGCCTCTACGTCACACACGCGGATCACTGAACCTTCATGATCCTCTGTAGTGAGAATCAACTCCGAGGAAGGTGTGGAAGTGACGAAAATAACGATAGTATAAGAACATAATCTCAGCACATACACATGGCTAGGAACACTCGATGACGCCGATTCTCTCTTTTCTACGGAACACTAAAAATACAAACTTTATATATCTTTCTTTCTCTATCTTTTTATGCTGCTACTAAATCTGTATGATTATTTTTCTTACTGAATCTATGTTCTATTTCTCTTTCTTTGATAGTTTATATCGCAACATCTTTGTTTACTGTACATACGTAAATGTGTTTTGCTAAATATCCATACTCTCTGTCTTTGCTCCGCTTCATTACGCCTCTACATCATGGCTACGCGTATCAGGGTGTTTTTAGAAATAATGACACATTGTTTTATGCCTGTTTTATTCTTTTTAAGCTTGATTTTCAGTCGCTTTTCACATATTCCTACAAAACGCTATAATTATATATATATATATATAATAACAAACGTCTATACTGATTTCTGTGTATTTCTCCACCTCATTATCTTCTCATATATCTTACATGTTTGCTATGTGAATCATGGTATCGTAAAAGTAATGATGCAATATTATATACTCTTCATATATATACTCTTCTACAATAAATTCATATCTTTTTTTGCTTTGGTTTTCAGTCATGAGCGAGTTAATCTTTCATTGTTTCGTTAATGGAATCTCATGAGTTGCATTTGTGATGGATATATTTTTTTCGCTTTAGATGCTCCGATGACTTGTCATTGTTAAGGAAAGTAACATTATGCATTGAAGACAAGGGTTAATTATAATCCATCAAAGCAAAATAGACCATTACTCGCTTCCTTAATAATAATAACAGTAATAACGTTAATAAGTAATAATGATAATAATAATAATAGGTAAAGTATTCTTTGTTGCAAATTTTTGGCCTCAAACATTTTTGGCGCTCAAAAATGTTTCGGCACTCAAAATTTGGCACTCAGAAAAAATTACAACATTTTTGAGTGCCAAAAAAATTAGTGCCAATTTTTTTTTTAAGTGCCAAAAAATGTTCTTGGCAAAAAAAATTGGGAGTGCCAAAATAATTTGAGTGGCAAAAAAAATAGTCCCAAAAATTTGTGCCAAACATTTTTGAGTGCCAAACATATTTGAGTGCCAAAAAATTTCGAGTGCCCAAAAATGTTTTGAGTACCAAAATATTTTGAGTGCCATAAAATTTTTAGAGCCAAAATTTTTGAGTGCCAAAAAATGTTAAGTGCCAAAAATGTAGCTTTTGTTTTCTTTTGTATAACTACAGTATGTGTACTAACATACACGGAATAGCTATACGTTACTTCATCCTGTGTTGCTTTATCTATGTAGTATGTTGTGTAAAAATATTTAAAAGAATGGTATATCTTTTCATAAATAATTTTTTCCCTCTCTTCCCTTTGCTGGCAGCACTCTGGTAAAGATAAGAAAAAGTTTGCAGGGAGAAATATGTTACTTTTCTAGGGGTTTTCATAATACACCTTTTCACTCTCAAATTAGAACACGAACTTCACAATAAAACAAATGAATTTCATAATATAATAGATGAATTTTT
>JACEEZ010014919.1:12500-22500 GCA_016584305.1 Chionoecetes opilio
ATTATCATGCCAAAAATAAATGGGGAAATACCCAGAAGTCCGAGGCGCCGTAACTCCAAGCTCCTCTCTCCTCTGATTGGCCGGGCGCGCGGCGCTTGGAACCAACAGGTTCCAATATGAAGGTAAGACAACAAAAAAATGGGGAAATACCCAGAAGTCCGAGGCGACCAGCATCTCAACTACAAGCTCACGTAACTCCAAGCTCCTCTCACAAAGTTCCAATCAGAAGGCAAAAAGATCCTTAATATGAACGCCTAAGGTGTTTTGCGAGTGTGACTGATCAGCAAAGACTTGAGAATGTCTGCTGACCAAGGGACTGAACTCAAATCTGGTATGGAAATTGAAACTCTAACTCAACAAAAGCGAGCAAAGAAAAGGCCTGGCTGCCTGGCCTTCCTCCGCGCCTTCTTCAGGCTCTTCAGGTGCACATGTAAGAAGCGGAGGCGTGCCGGCAAGAAGGAAGCCGCGGCGACCGTGACGCGCGGCGGCCAGCAAGGCGCGCACCACCACCAGCCCGGAGAGGCGCGCCCCGTCGAGGAGGCCGCGGCAGAGGAGATCATGGAGGACGCGATGGAAGAGAAGAGCCTCATCCTCACCCCCGCCGAGGAGGCTGCGGGAGAGGACATAGAGCAGGGAGACTGTGCGATGGAAGACGAGAGCTTCATCCTCACCCCCATCCAGGAGGCTGCGGGAGAGAATGAAAATGAAAAGGAAGTGGACAGATTCGAAGAGGAGAGCCTCATGGAGGAGGCTGTGGTAGAGGACAAAGCAGAAAACAATGATTGCGAGGACCATTCCGGGGCTGAGAAAGAGGCCACCGCGCCCTGCCGTGCCTTTAAGCAGCTGGTTCAGTGCCACGTGCCTGCCGAGTACTGCTCGCTGCTGCAGGGCGAGGCGGCCTGCGTGCTGCACGCCCTGCAGCATCAGTACGGCGTGCACATCCAGCTCGATGGTAGTAGCGGCAGCGTCACGCTTCGAGGCGGCCAAGGCCGTGACGTGGATGGCTGCTACGCTGAGCTGCGTGCCATGATCACCGCCTGGCAGTGGTGGGACGCCCTGCGTGCCCCGGCCACCACACCTGCCGTGGCAGGCCACGCCGAGGCTGCGGGTATCGGGGCTGAGGGAAAGGAAGAGGCGAGGCCCATCAAGGCGGCTGAGGGAAAGAAAACCACAGAAAAGGAGGAGAACATGTAGAAAACTCATCATATTGACAGCAAGAAAAGCGAGGCGCCGCGGCATGAGTGTGAGAGCGGCGTGCAGGCGCAGGAGCCGCAGGGGAGAGCCTGGCGGGAGGTGGAGCTGGAAGGGCCTCACGGCAGACTGACGTGGGCGGAGGAGGTGGAGCTGACCCAGGAAGTGTGGTATGATGAGCAGGGTCGTGTGGTGTGCGTGGGTCCTCCTTCCCCCTCCTGGCACCACCTCGCCTTCCCCCTGTACGTCCCCGACCACCGGGAGGACCAGGGAGGCCAAAGGGAGAGAGAACATGGGATGAGGAAGGACAGTAATTCAGGGAAGAATGTTGAAAAGTGGAATAAGTTTGGCAATACTCAGAGCAACGTAATGAAAAGCAAGGAAGAGCAGCGTCTCAGCCCCATCGAGGAGGCTGAGGACAAGGACCAAGCAGTGAACAATACTCGTGAAGAAGATGCCGGGGAGCAGGCAGGCAACGAGTCGTCAGGAGGTGTCGCCGCGCGGCCCCAGGCGTTGGTCACCGTGGTGTACTGCCACGTGCCCGCTGAGTACTGCCAGGTGCTGCTGGGTGAGGCCGCCTGTGTGCTGCACGCCCTGCAGCAGCAACACCGGGTGCTCGTCCAGATAGACGGCGGCAGCGGCACCGCCACGATCCGGGGCAAAGACCGCTGCGTGAACAGCTGCTTCGAGGACATCAACGCCATGGTCGCCACGTGGCAGTGTTGGGATGACCTGCGTGACACCGCCGCGGGAGACGAGAAACTGAGAGAACGCCATGGAAGAGGAGAGCCTCATCGAGGAGGCTGTGGAAGGGAATCACGTAGGGAAGGAAGGAGACATCAGATTGGAAGAGGAGAGCCTCGTCCAGGAGGCTGCGGGAGAGAATGAAAATGAAAAGGAAGTGGACAGATTCGAAGAGGAGAGCCTCATGGAGGAGGCTGTGGTAGAGGACAAAGCAGAAAACAATGATTGCGAGGACCATTCCGGGGCTGAGAAAGAGGCCACCGCGCCCTGCCGTGCCTTTAAGCAGCTGGTTCAGTGCCACGTGCCTGCCGAGTACTGCTCGCTGCTGCAGGGCGAGGCGGCCTGCGTGCTGCACGCCCTGCAGCATCAGTACGGCGTGCACATCCAGCTCGATGGCAGCAGCGGCAGCGTCACGCTTCGAGGCGGCCAAGGCCGTGACGTGGATGGCTGCTACGCTGAGCTGCGTGCCATGATCGCCGCCTGGCAGTGGTGGGACGCCCTGCGTGCCCCGGCCACCACACCCGCCGCGGCAGGCCACGCCGAGGCTGCACCTGTCAAGAACTCAGCGTCACTGAAGGACTCGTGCAAGAGCCTGGATAAGCACCAGCGTGACCCCTCAGGGCCCGAAGAGGCGGCGGTCAGCAGGACTGTTCACGTGCCCGCACAACACCGCAAGAAGTTCATGGGCCACAAGGGCCAATTCATCGCACGCCTCCGGAACGACTTCAATGTTCAGATATCCTACGACGCCCGCAGCGGACACCTAGGCATCCGCGGCCCTGCTGACAACGTGCACCGCTGCCACCGCGAGGCCACGCGCGCGCTTGGCCTTGACAGCGAGGGGCACCCAGGCGGGCAGCGGCAGGACCCCCACTGAGGGGCGCGGCGCGTCACAAACACACAGTACCGAGTCAAGAAACACCCGACATGAACCCGGTAGCTGTTACACCAACCCGCCGCTCACCACTCCGTACCACAAAACCAAACAAATTACTGTAAAGTCATACACATTTGTGACAAAATTTGAGTGAAATAAAAATCAAATCAAAATATCAACGCAAAGGAAAAATTATCATTAAGATCAAGTTGAATAAATAATATCTTTTTTGAAATTGAGAGCAAAAAAGTTTATAAATGAAGTATGGTTTGTCAGGATGTCTTATCATCGTGTTCATTCCAGCATCGGAGAACACACTTGTATCGCCTTGTTCCAGGACGAGACACTGCATTGCTTTTTACCTTATAACTGTCTAAACCATTATATATGTATCTTACTACTCTATATTTATCTTTACTACTTATTATTATTTATTATTATTTATAAATATTTATCTTTACTAGTTATTATTATTTATTATTATTTATAAATATTTATCTTTACTACTTATTATTATTTATTATTATTTATAAATATTTATCTTTACTACTTATTATTATTTATTATTATTTATAAATATTTATCTTTACTACCCACCAGGTTACTGTAATACAAGAACACAAACCCGCGCCTTATAGCCAGGCCACCGTGAGAGACTCACGGTGGCCTGGCTTATAGTCCATGGGCCGGACCCCCAAAATCACTTTTTGGTACCATCCGAGGTGGCAAGGCCTAGTGATGTTTTTTATATTCCCCCATGTCTATAGGATATATTTTGATATGATAGGCCTTGCTAGGTGGTAGCTTAGTGCTAGTAATTGCGACTTTTATAGCCGCACCCAACGGCACTCAACTACGAACATCCGCAACTGTGAAAGTGATATTACTATAGAATATTACTATTACCTTCTGAAAATGTTCAAAATCGAAGTTCATTCAATTACAGTTTTATTTACTAATATACACACAATAACATAATAAGCTGGCATGAGGTTAAATGACATAAAAGTTAAAACACTAATACTAATGAACAGAAATGTGTCGCTGCCATATGCAATGAAGTCTGAATGTGTACTTCTATGCGACTTCTTGTGAACATAACAAGGACTAATATTCTTGAAACTATTGTATTAATAATTTGTTGAGTCATATGGAACCTTTAGACATGCATAGAAGCGCCACAAACATATGTATCTGCTGTACCGTTTACTCATCCTCTGAATCCTCAGAATCCGGCTCAAGGTCGGGTTCCTGCTGCTGCACTGCTTGGTTGGTGCAGGTCTGGAGCCTGCACATATCAGTGCATGTCAGGCCATTGACCAGGCATGCACAGTCAGGCAGCCTGCAAACCCGTGAACACTTGCAAGCCAGTAGCTCCAACACCACCTCTGGTGCTGGTGTCGAACGCATCCAGAGGATGTTCAGCTTCCGGTCTTCTTCAGTCCAGCCATGCTCATAGTAGTACATAGATTCAGTAAGAAAAATAATCATACAGATTTAGTAAATATGTAGAAGCATAAAAAGATAGAGAAAGAAAGATAAATAAAGTTTGTACATTTTAGTGTTCCGTAGAAAAGAGAGAATCGGCGTCATCGAGTGCTCCTAACTATGTGTATGTGCCGAGATTATGTGTTTATATTATCGTTATTTTCGTCACTTCCACACCTTCCTCGAAGTTGATTCTCACACAGAGGATCATGAAGGTTCAGTGATCCGTGTGTGTGACGTAGAGGCTCCCAGGTAAAGCAGAAATGAGGAAATAAGGAAATAAGATCATGGCTGCTGATTGCATTGCAGGAAAATAAGGTATTGTTTACATTATGCACTTTACTGATTGACTTTCTAAGGTGCTCATGTTTTAGTATTTTTCTGTTTCCGGTGTTTATTTCATGTGTTGGTGCTTTTATATAATGCTTCTGGCGGTGTTTGCTTTATTTGTCTCCGTTTTTACAATATTGTGTTTGTTTTCGTGTTAACAATAGTTTCGATGAGGTAACGATGACATTGGATGAGGTATGAGGTATGTTATTATTGTTAGGTATACTAGGGATGTTAAGGGTGAATATAGCCCTCTACACCATAGCCTGGACACCCGTATCTGCCTCCCTCCGCCTAGCTCACCTAAACCTAACTGAGGTACAATTTCGGCATTGGGCACCACTGTCTGCGCTCTCCACACTAGTGTTTCTTGGTCAGTCTAGATCTTGTTAATGAATTTGGCACTCGTTTTTGGCGGAAATCAATATATGTTTTATATCTACTACCCTCATGTTTATAAAAACTAGTTATTTCAGCCAGAAACGGTTAGATTAGTAGCTACTGTCCTAGTCTGTTTAAATCATGGGCAAAACTGCAGTTTAATACAATACTTCCTATTTAGCAATACTTTTCTGGGTATTATTTTACACAAGGACCAGAATTCCCTACACTATTAGGAGTGTGGTTTCTGTTTACTTTATTTGAATCTAAGAAACATTCTCTCTATGAGCTTCGTCGCAAATTACTACTTTTGGAGATATGACGCATTATTTATAGGGAGACGAGAGACAAGTGTTTACGTGCGCCTCACTCTTCTTCCTCTTGTGACCTGCATCACCTCGATTTTTCCCTTGCCGGTGACCCTATTTAATGCGAATTTAACTTTAGTTAGGTGGTTAGTTATATCACCGAAAGTAGTGATTTGTGACAGAAGCTCATAGAAAGAATGTTTCTTAGAATAGTAGTAGTAGTAGTAGTAGTATAGTAGTAGTAGTAGCAATAATAGCAGAAGAAATAATGGTAATAATAATAACAATAAACAAATGATAATTCCACCTTACATAGTGAAAAAATAGCAAACATGATAATTACGATGCAACACAAAAGAGAGAACGAAGAAGAGGGAGAGAGAAACAGAGACAGAGAGAAACATAGAAAAGACATAGATATACATAAGAAAAAAATTAGAACTGATGAAGATATTTAACTGTCGAGTAAGGGAGACAGAATGAGGGAAGAGAAGAGGAGGAAAGAATGAAGAAACGAAGAAGAAGGAGGAGGAGGAGGAGGAGGAGGAGGAGGAGGAGAGGAGGAGGAGGAGGAGGAGGAGGAGGAGGAGGAGGAGGAGAAGAAGAGTTAATTGGCTTTATCTAACGCATGAAGTGAGAGGCAGAAACAAGGATAACGAAGCGACTAATTGAGATAGCGATAAAAGTGAGATTTATTAGATAAGAGAGAGAGAAAATCACGTTAGAAGATAGAGGAAGACGAGAAGGAAAAGAGGAAGGAAAGAGGAGGAGGAGGAGAAAGAGGGAGATGATGATAAAGATTAAGATGCAAAAGGTGATGTGAAGAGAGAGGAAGAGAGAGAGAGGAGAGAAAGAGAAGAAGAGAGGAGAGAGAGAAGAAGAGAAGAGAGAGAGGAGAGAGAGAGAGAGAGAGAGAGAGAGAGACGAGAGAGAGAGAGAGAGGAGAGAGAGAGAGAGAGAGAGAGAGAGAGAGACAGACAGACAGAGAGAGAGACAAACAGACAGACAGAGAGAGACAAACAGACAGACAGAGAGAAAGACAGATATATAGAGAGGGAGAAAGATAGACAGAGAGAGAGAGAGAGAGAGAGAGAGAGAGAGAGAGAGAGAGAGAGAGAGAGAGAGAGAGAGAGAGAGAGAGAGAGAGAGAGAGAGAGAGAGTAGAGACAAGATTTACTACACTTTACAAACTCGTCAGTAAGTCTCATCATATCCTCCCTCTACAAAAATGTACAATGGCTGAAGGACCCTCACCATCCCCCCCTCTAAAAAAAACTTCAGGTAATATCAATAAAGGTGATGAAAAATGTTTAAATGGAACACCCTTATCACCTCAATGTCGCCTGGAGGAGGAGGAGGAGGAGGAGGAGGAGGAGAGGAGGAGGAGGAGGAGGAGGAGGATAGCAACAAATAACAAGGATAAGGACGAGAGGACAAAGAGAAGGAGGAAGAATAGGAGGAAAAAGAGGAGGAAAAGAACACGTACTTAAAGGATATCATATAGCAGAGGACAAGGAAGAGGAAGACATAAAGAAACAAAGAAGAGGAAGAAGAAGAGGAAGAGGAAGAGGAGGAGGAAGAAGCGAACTGGAATAACCAACCAAGAGAAAAGCAATGAAAAATAAATAACAGGTGTTGATGAATAAGTAATAAAACAAGGAGGGGAGGAGGAAGAGGAGGAGGGAGGAGAGGAGGAGGGAGGAGGAGGGGAGGAAGAAAAGAGAGAGGAGTGAGGAGGAAGAGGAGGAGGAGAGGAGAAGGGAGGAGGAGGAGGAGGAGGAGAGGAGGAGGAGGAGGAGGAGGAAGAGGAGGGGGGAGGGAGGAAGAAAGGAGAAGGAGGGGGAAAGGGGAAAGGAGGAGGAGGGGGGGAAGGGGGAGGAGGAGGGGGGGAAAGGGGGGGAGGAGGGAGGGGAAAGGAAAGGGAAAAAAGGGAAGGGGGGGAAGAAAAACCGGAGGGGGGGAAGAGGAGAAAAGGGGGAGGAGGAACAGGGAGGAGAGGGAAGAGGAGGATTTAAAGGGAGAAAGGGGGAAGAGGAACGGGAGGGGGAAAAGAGGAACAGGAGGAGTGGGAAGAAGGAGGAGGGGGAAACGGGGAGGAGGAACGGGAGGAGGAAGAAAACAGGAGGGGGAAACAGGAGGGGGGGGGGGGGGAAGAGGAGGAGGTGGAACAGAGGGGGAGGAAAAAGGGGGGGAGGGGAAAGGGGGGAAAAACGGGGAGGAAGAAAAAAAAGGAAAGGAACGGGGAAAAAGGAAAGGAAAAAAGAAAAAAATTTGCACGCGGGGAAAAAGGCAAGATATTCACCAGTCTAACAAGGCACAAGACATTAATCACCTGTACTTTCTCCCCTGAAAATCCGTTTTGGGGAGTAAAAATCACAAGGTAAGTGGATTTAAGTAACTGATTTTATGGGACCCCCCTCCTCCCCTCCCCCTCCCCCTCCTCCTCTTTTTTGGGGATTGATAAAAAACCTTTTAAGACCAAAAAAAGGTTTTTGTTTTTATTAATAAAGAGGACCTATTCGAGCTTTCAATCAATGAAACAAGAAAAAAATGATTTTTTAAAAACAAAACGGTCAAAGTTGATCACCGAATCCGAAAAATTATTTAAAAGTTAGAGTCGTTGATCGATGGAAAAAGGGGTTCCCCAGCAAATGTTTCGGACCCACACAATAACACTTTTCAAAAAAGACTTGAGGCACTGTAATGAAAAATGGGTTTATTGATAGTGCGAATTTTCATATCTAGTCCCCCGTACGATTATTTGATGGTATGGTAGTTTAGTTAATATTTTTCATTTTCTTTTCTGTACATGAAACTTCCATTTTTATCCTCTTTAGGGCCCGGTATCTTTTCCAACTGTTTTTTTACAAGTATTTGTTTTAGTTAGTATTTAGTTCAGCAGATCCCCCTCCCCCAACCAAAATAGGTCTCCTGGTGTCTGTTATTCCTATGTAATCCTAGTAAATCCTTCCTCCCTTTCCCCCTCCTCCCCTCCTCCTTTTCCCCTCCTCCTCTCCCCTCCTTTCCTCCTCCTCCCCTCCTCCTCCTCCTCCTTCCCCCCTCCTCCTCCTCCTCCCTCTTTACTCCTTCTATTTTATTCCCTTTCCCCTTCTTCCTGTCCTCTAAACCCCCTCTTTAAAGAGAGAGAGTAGAGAGAGAGAGGAGAGAGACAAAAAGAGAAGAGAGAGAGGGGAGGGGAGGGAGAGGGAGAGAGAGAAGAGAGAGAGAGGAGGAGAGAGAGAGAAAATAAAAGAGAAGCGAGTGTTGTTTTTCTCTCTCGCTTCTGGCCTTTCTCTTTTCTTTTCATATTTTATTTTTGATTACCGAATTTCCCTCGAGACAAACTTTCCCCCTCCCCTTCCCCTCCTCTATCTCGTCTTTTCCTTTATTCTTTTTTAATTTAAAGAAATTTTGTTTCTTTTTTCTTCTGTTTCCTTTGTTCGCATTCTGTATTTTTGTTTTTTCACCTCGCCTTTTTTCCCCTCTCTCTCTTCCTCTCTCTCTCTCTTCCTCTCTCTTCTCTTCTCTCTCTCCTCCCTCTCTCTCTCTCTCCCCTCTTTCTCTCCTCCTCCCCTCTCTCCTTTTATTTACACATGCCGGTAAGGATATATCTCTGTTATTTTCATTACCGTATCTCATTATCATAAACATCATATATCATTATTTTCCCCCCACACCCACACACACACACAACAAACACCACAAAACCAACACACACACACACACAAAAAAAAACAGACACACACACACACATCCGGCCACAGTTGCAGTCCTCCTAAATAACATTACCATAACCACCTCTCCCTCCCTCCCCCTCCCTCCCTCCCTCCCTCCCCTCCCTCCCCTCCCTCCCTCCCCTCCCCTCCCTCCCCTCCCTTCCCTCCCTTCCCTTCCCTCCCCCTCTCTCCGGATATGCATTGCCTGCTCTATATCCGTCTACAAATAAATAAACCAGTAATTATCCACGTTAGCAAGTCACAACGCGTCCGCTCTTAAAGGGGGGAGGGGGGTAAACACACACACACACACACACATGTCACACACACACACACACCCACACACACACACACACACACACACACGCACCCTCCTCCTCCTCATTCTTCCCCTTCCCCTTACTTTGCCTCCTCCTTTTCCTCCTCTTTCTCCTCATAATGCCCTTTATCAATAATGTTTTACCTTCATCTTCCTCATTTTCCTTCCTATTTCTTCCCACCTATCCCTTCTCACGTCCTTTATTCCTTTCCTCTACATCCTAGATACCACAGATGCATTTCGGGAAGAGAGAAAGGGGAGGCAGGGGGAGGGGGTATCAAGGAAAGGAAGGGGTAGAGGATAGGTAGGGGGGAGCGCAGGTAGGACCCCCCTCACCTGTGCAGCCGTCACCTTAATTACCACTTGATTATGCCTTGCCGGTACCCACGATAGATTCTTTCCTGTGCAACTGTTTGTGTGCATTATTATGACTAACACACACAGGGAAAGGAGAGGAAGATGCGAGGTGGCGTCATACAAGAGAAACAATACTATTTTTTTACATCGAGAGAGAGAGAGAGAGAGAGAGAGAGAGAGAGAGAGAGAGAGAGAGAGAGAGAGAGAGAGAGAGAGAGAGAGAGAGAGAGAGTGTGTCTGTGTGCGTGTGTGTGTGTGTGTGTGTGTGTGTGTGTGTGTGTGTGTGTGT
>JACEEZ010014919.1:27500-30000 GCA_016584305.1 Chionoecetes opilio
GACATCAGAAAGGACTGGTCAAGGGCAAAAATAAAAGAAATAACAATAAAACCCACTACCTGGCAACCCCTGTAATGAGAATTTGTTAACAAGGTATACTTGGCCTAGGAAATACCTGTCACTATACCCTTACCACTCATTTATACTCCTTTATCACTCCTTTACCACCTCTTTACCATCCCTACCACGCCTTACCACCCTTTACCCCCCTTTTTTAACTCCCCTTACCACTCCTTACCACTCCTTTACCACTCCCTTTATAAACTCCTTACCACTCCTTTACCACCCTTTTTTACTCCTTTACCACTCCTTTATCACTCCTTTACCACTCTTTTACCACTCCCTTACCACGCCTTTACCACTCCTTTACCACTCCTTTATAACTCCTTTACCACTCCTTTACCACTCCTTTACCACTCCTTTTATAACTCCTTTACCACTCCTTTACCACTCCTTTTCTACTCCTTTACCACTCCTTTTATAACTCCTTTACCCATCCTTTCCACCCTTTATACTCCTTACCACTCCTTTACCACTCCCTTTATACTCCTTTAACCCCTCCTTACCACTTCTTTCTACTCCTTAAACTCCTTACCACTCCTTACCCTCCTTTTCTACTCCTTTAAACTCCTTACCACTCCTTACCACTCCTTTCACTCTTATAACTCCTTACCACTCCTTTATAACTCCCTTACCACTCCCTTTACCACTCCTTTAAATCCTTTACCACCCTTTACCCACCCTTTCTACTCCTTTACCATCCTTTACACTTCCCTTTCACTCCTTTAAACCCTTTACACTCCTTACCACCCTTTTACCTCCTTAAACTCCTTTACACTCCTTTTTAACTCCTTTTCCACTCCCTTACCCCTCCTTTTCTACTCCTTTTCCACTCCTTACCACCCCCTTTTCTACTCCTTACCACTCCTTTACCACTCCTTTTACTCCTTTACCACCTTTCCACTCCTTTTCTACTCCTTATAACTCCTTTACCACTCCTTTTCACTCCTTACCACCCTTTACCACTCCTTTTCACTCCTTTACCATTCCTTTCTACTCCTTTATAACTCCTTTACCCCTCTTTACCAATCCTTTTACTCCTTTACCACTCCTCCTTACCACTCTTTCTACTCCTTATAACCCTTTACCACTCCTTTACCATCCTTTTCTACTCCTTTAGCACCCTTTTTACTCCTTTACCCTCCTTACCACTTCTTTTCTACTCCCTTTTTAAATCCTTTACCACTCCTTTTACCACTCCTTTCTAAATCCTTTAACCACTCCTTTACCATCCTTTTTACTCCTTTACCACTCCTTTATAACTCCTTTACCACTCCTTTACCACTTCTTTTCTACTCCTTTATAACTCCTTTACCACTCCTTTACCACTCCTTTACCACTCCTTTACCACTCCTTTACCACTTCTTTTCTACTCCTTTACCACTCCTTTACCACTTCTTTTCTACTCCTTTATAACTCCTTTACCACTCCTTTACCACTCCTTTACCACTCCTTTATAACTCCTTTACCACTCCTTTACCACTTCTTTTCTACTCCTTTATAACTCCTTTACCACTCCTTTACCACTCCTTTACCACTTCTTTTCTACTCCTTTACCACTCCTTTACACTTCTTTTCTACTCCTTTATAACTCCTTTACCACTCCCTTTACAAACTCCTTTCTACTCCTTTATAACTCCTTTACACTCCTTTCCAATCCTTTAAACTCCCCTTTTCCACTCCTTTACCCCTTCTTTTTACTCCTTTACCCTCCTTTCTACTCCTTTATAACTCCCTTACCACTCCTTTTTACCCCTTTTTAAAATCTTTACACTCCTTTACCACCCTTTTTACTCCTTTACCACCCTTTTTTACCCCTTCTTACCCCTCACATACATTCTTTATATATCTCTATGTACTGCTATGAGGTTTTCCTGTAAAGAAAATTAGTTTAACAAGGTATACTTGGCCTAGGAAATACCTGTCACTATACCCAGGTAGGCAGAACGAGGCAGGTAAAAGGGGGTAGCAAGGCCAGATTTCACCTTCTGGTTCTAAGTAATAATTAGTTACCTAAGTTTAGAAGAAATTTATTGACCTGGCTAAACCTGCTTGTCGGCTGCTGAACTGCCTGATTCACCTGTTTATCCACCTGTTAACTCCTTGATGCTACACTTTACAGCCTCCTTGTTGGCTGATTCGGGTATCTTGGGTATCATAATTCCCTTCCTCTTCCTTACCTGTCCGACTTAGGAACGTTGGCCACCTGGGTGAAGATATAAATGTTTGTTTTGGGTGAATTCTTGGTGAGATATATGTCGGCTTTTTTATGGTGAGACGTTTGATACTTTTTATTTATGAGTAAATAAATTAATGAATGAGTGAGTGTGGTTGTTTAAGAGAGGTGAGTGAATGAGTAAGTGTTAGTGGATGTGGAAGTCAGAGAGAGAGAGAGAGAGAGAGAGAGAGAGAGAGAGAGAGAGAGAGAGAGAGAGATGAG
>JACEEZ010014920.1:0-48790 GCA_016584305.1 Chionoecetes opilio
CTCCCCGCGATTCCACGGGAATACCAACCCACGAAATTGGGCCCCCAGGATCGGTTTTTCAGGGTAGCGTGCCACATGCCATATAGCCGAAGTTGGCGCTGACGGACTATGCAAGTAATAGGCCTCGATTCAGTCTCACGGTGCAATCGCTGTTTTTGACAACGTAATCATCCTAGCGATACCCCATGATTCTGCGAAGACATTTAAATTACCAAAGGCATTGTTTCGTCTCTTCCCAAGTCACTATTTAGTGTCCATGTCTCACAACCATAGATAAGACGGGGATCACAAGCGATTTGAAAGATCCGGATCTTTATCCTCCAGCACAGGTACCGACAACGCCAAATATTCCCGCTGAGCGAGTCCATAACACCGTGGGCTATGCCAATCCGCCGTAAGACTTCTTAAAGTGACCCGCCGCCCATTATGGACTGCGCTACCAAGGTATGTAAAATTTTCCCAAAGATCTCAATGTCCTGCCACACGCATAAACAAAACTGTACTGTTTCATTCTAGTAAGTCTCCAAACACCTGGACCAGGGTTTTGAGCCAGGAGACCTCAAGTCCCAAAGGCTTTGCCTCCTCGTGCAGCGCCTCGAGAGCCATCCCCAGGACCTCCAGCGACTCAGCAAAGTTTACTGCATCATCGGCAAAAACAAGATCAGTGATTTTGGGTTGTTGCCGACGCTCTACCAATTATTTTGATCTACAACCTTGTCCAATACCCAATCCTTTAAAAGTGTTGAAAAGTGTGGGGCAAGGACGCACCCTTGCCTCACTCCTGTATTCACGGGAAAAAGAAGCTGGATACACCTCCCCCAAACACTTCACAGCACTCTCAGTCCCAAAATACAGACCGGGTTATCAAACCAATAGTCCTTGCAGGAATCCCTCGAAGTCGCAGAAGATCCCAGAGGACATCACGATGCACTGAGTCAAACACCTTCTTGAGATCAACATAGGCTGCAAACATCCCCTGTCGAAACTCAGTCGGCGTTCCCCCAGGAGACGAAACGCTAGGATACGGTCCGTTGTTGACCTACCAGGCGTGAAACCCAGAGTGCTGAGGTCTTGATGCTTCACCAGATGACTGCGAAACCGTGTCAGCAATAGATGGGCAAGCACCTTGCCTGTACGCTGAACAGTGTAATACCCGGTAATTGTTGCAGTCCTGACGGTCCCCATTTCCCTTTCCAGATAGGGGCGGGCCAGCCCCCTTTTCCAGTCAGGAGGGAAAGGTACCTGATTGCCACACGGCAGTCAGGGCAGCAGGCAACCCGCGGATCATGGCCTCACCCCCACTTTGAGGAACTCCGCACTGATATTACAAACACCAGCTTTTCCTTTCCACCCCTCAACTTTGCTACAGCCTCTCTGACTTCGTCAAGAGAGGGTGCGTTTCGTCAATGGGGGGAACGGCATTCACTGCCTGTATCTGCATCAACTGATTGCAATGCCAAAAAATCTGTCCAGGATCAGGCGAGGCACAAGCTCGAGCAGTTTATGATGCGCTCAAAGAATGGAAAGTTGAGGAGAAAGTCAATGGACTGTTTTTTTGGGCACAACCAGGGAAAAAAACAGGCCGACAAAAAAGGAGCATGTGTGATTCTGGAGAGGCTACTTGGTCATGATCATTTACATATTGGATGCCGGCACCATATTCTGGGAAAATTTTGGCAGGAGTTGGCAAATTTTAAAGAGGACATGGGTTTCTAGTCTGTCCAGAAATACAACTTTGAAACGTTTCAAAGTAAGATGGAAATGGTATTGGGCCCACCCTACCTTTCAAGACCCCCTCCAGTGATGAATATGCAGCCAGGCTGTTGCTGATCCCCCAAAGACAAAACCCTTTAAAGTTCCTGGAAAGGGGGCTGAAGGAGAAAAAAAAGCAAGAGTGATTAAAAGGGCGTTTTAACCCTTACCAGGGGCTTTTTTTTTGGGTGCCCCAAACCTCCTCGTGGAACACGATTTGCGGGGCTCCGGGAGCTATGCACATACCCTTTTTTGGGGGCAAAGGGCCAATCTACCTTTTAAAGGTTTTGGGGAGGTTTCTTTTAAAAATTCACACTGAGTGAAAGGGAACAGCCCCCGGCTACGTAAACCTAGGGCTTTTTTTCCCCCTTAGTTTTTGTCAAAAGCCTGGATAACACCCCCCGGTGGCGCGAACACCCCAGAATGCCCTACCCTTGGGTTTTAAATCGTTTTTTGGGCCCAAAAACTACATTGAAAATCCATAAAGGATCCCCAAATTTTCCCCTTTTCACTTTTGATGGACCCCCTTTTGGTTTTTGTCAGAAAAAATTTGATGCTCAAAGCCTTGTTTGATGATGCTGTCGCCCAATGCTCCCAAGCCGGGGTTGGCAAAAATGCTATGCTCCCAATCAGGTTCGGGAAGATGAAGAGGTTTTTCCCAAACAAAAACCGTGAAAACCATTTGGCCCTGAAACGTTACGGGGAGTGCCTTGCAAACTTTGCAACAAAACACCCCGAAACTATGCAAAAATTTTGAAGTTACCAGATGGAAAATTTGAATTGAAAGCAACTCAGGGGGAGGAAAATTCCGTTTTTAAAAACCCGAAAAGGGCCCTTTGCATAAATTTTGGCGGGAAACAAATGCCCCTTTGCTAAAAGGGGGAGCTCCCACTGGGAACAACAGCTGTCTGGTTTTTCCCTGTAAGGAGAAGACAGTGCATTTATTTCCCTTTAAATTTTGTTCCTGACCACAGGAAATTTTTTCCCTTTAAAGGGCTTTTAAACCCAATTTTTTTTTGGGGAAAAAAAAGGGAGTGGTTTGGTCCCCCATGATCCCCCTTTTACAAAATAGAAAGATAGTACCCTATTTTGGGGGGGGAAACCCAAAAATTTTTTTTAAAATTTTTAATAGCTCATCCCCCTTTTTTTCACCTTTGTTTATCAGTGGAAAAAAAAACCCTTTTGACCACTTTTTAAATATCAATATTTTACCATAAAAATTTTAACAGGTTTTTATAAAATCACTACAGTTTCCCCCTTTCCCACCCCCAATTTTTTTTAATAATATCTGCTTTTGAAGGGAGCACAATTAATTTCAAAAAAAAAAAACAATATAACTTAAAAAATAGGAAAAAAAAAAATTTGTAAGATTTGTTTATGCAATGCGTGAAAGAACTTGATGGGTTTGAAAAAAATTTCCCGATTCTTTTGAGAAAACCTGTAAATATCAAAATATTTTAATAAAAGTTTATACAGGGGTTTTTTGGGCCCAAAAAAAAACTTTTTGGGGGGAAAGGGTGAGAAAAATACTTTTCAAAAATTTGTGTTGTTTTATATTATTAAGGCCCCCCTAACATATATATATTAAAATTTATTTTATATATTTTTAGATTATATTTATATATATATATAAAATTATAATATATATAGGATTTATTATATTATAAATTATATATATATCATATAAAATTTTTTATATTTTATTATATATTTATATATAGTAGATTTACAAAATATATATATATTATATTATTAAATAATTTTTTTAAATATATATTATATACATTAAATAAATTTTATATATTATTTTATATATTATATATATATTATTAATTATCATATTATATATATATAATATATTTATTGTTATATAATATATATATAATATATGTAATTTTAATATATTATATATTAATATATAATTAAATATATATTTAATATAAAATATTTTATATATATATATATATATATATATAATATATATATTATATATTATATTTTTAATATATATTTTTATAATTTAAAAGTATTAAAAATATTTTATATTATATTATTATATATATTATATTTTAATATATTATATATATAAAATATACTTTAGGGATGAATTATATATAAAAAAATATATATATATATATTTAATTAAAATATACTTTATAATATTATATATTTATATCTATTTATATATATTTTTTATACCCTTATATATAATATATATATATTATATAAATTTTTATATATGATATATATATATATATAAAAAATATATAATAAATTATATATATATATATATAATATTTTTAAATATATATAATATATTATTTAATAAATATATTATTATATAAAAAAATTTTAAAATAATTATATAAAAATTTATTAAAAAATTATATTATTATAAAAATATATATATATATATATATAAAATATAAAAATTATATTATATATATATATTATATTATATTTAAAATATATATTATATAATATATCACCTTTAATAGAAACAATACTAAAAAGGACGCTAAACGGAAATTGTTTACATTATTTAAAAACGCACCTTTTTTTTTATTGGAATTTTTTTGATAACTTCAAAAAAGGTTACAAAATTAATATAAAATGTTTTCCCATCATAATTATCCAAATTTACTTTAAAAGGACTTAAAAAGGGGAATTGAAATTTGATAAACCAATAAAATCTTTTTTTTTAAGGGGGAAAATTATTCCCTTAAATTTTAGGGAAAAAGTGATATGTAGTAATACATGTAAAAAAAATTGGTTACCAAACAAAAATTAAACCCCAAAACAAAAAAAGGGATCCTTCCGCAAAATTTTGGGTTTAAACCCTTTTGTTTTTTTTTGTTTAATCACAAAGGCTGGCCAAGGGCACACAAAAATGGGAAACCCCAAAAAAGCTGCTTTTTTTGGGCCAGCCCCTTAGAGAAGACAGAAAGGAGAAAAAAATAAAAAGAAAAGGTGACCATTTTAGTTCGGGGGGTGCCCTTTTTTCCCCTTCTTTTAAAAAGGTTTTAGTCATAGGAAATTTAAAAAAATGGGAAACAGGAGAGTGTTCCAGATTTTCCCCAGTGAAAGGGATAAAAGAGAAAGGATATGTTTAAAACTTTTGGGATGGACAAAATGGGGATGGAATGAAAAGAAATTTTTGTGCAGTGAAAACCCCCGGGGGGGGGGAGGCAGCATTTAGTAATTTCAAAAAGGAGTGACATAAAAAAACCCCCCCCCCCGGTAGAAAGAGCTAGGAAACAACTTTGCGGAAAGTAAATTTAAAAGTTTGGAAGACGCCCATTTCAGAGTAGGGGGTTTGATGAAAAAAAAAAGGGTTTTTAAAACTAAAACCCTTTTTTAGAAGAGTTGTATGATTTGGTTTCCTCCCAAACTTTCTGAGACGACTCCATACTTTGGGCGGAAAAGGGCCCCTTTGTAAGAGCAAGAAATTGGGGAGGGGGGAAAAAAAAAGGACGCAGACGCCCCAGGACAACCAATTTTTAAATTTTGCAAAAAAAAAAAAATTTTTTTTTTTTTTTTAAAGGGGTAGTCCCCAAAATTTTTTAAAAAAAAAAAATTTTTTTAAAAGGGGAAAAAAAATTTTTGGGGGGGGGGGGGGTTTTTTGGGGGGGGAAAAATTTAAAAAGGGCCCCCCAAAAAAAAAAAATTTTTGGGGGGTTTTTTTTAAAAAATTTTTTTTTAAAAAAGGGGGGAAAAAAAGGGGAAAATTAAGGGGGGTTTGGGTTTTAAAAAAAAAGGGGGAAAAAAAAAAAAAACAAAGAAAAAAAAAATTTTTTTAAAAAAAAAACCCTTAAAGGAAAAAAAAAGGAAATTAAAAAAAGGGGGGAAAAAAATTTTGGGGGGGAAAAAAAAATTTTTTTAAAACAAAAATTTTTTTTAAAAAAAAAAAAAAAATTTTTAAAAAAAGGGGGGAAACCCCAAAAGGGGGAAAAAGAAAAAAATTTTTTGGGGGTAACCTTAAAAAATTTTTTTAAAAATTTTTTTTTCCCCGGGAAATTAAAAATTTGGGAGGTTTCCCCCCTTTTTGGGGGGGTTTGGGAAAAACCCCCCAAAAAAAAAAAAAGGGGGGAAAAAAAAAGGGGGGGGAAAAAAAAAAAAGGGGGAAAAGGGGGAAAGGGGGGGGCCAAAAAACCCGGGGGGTTTGGGGGGGAAAAAAAAAATTAAAAAAAAATTGGAAAAGGGAAAAAAAAAAAGGGGGGGGAAAACCCCCCCCTTTAATTTAAAAAAGGGGGGGGGAAAACCCCTTTTTGGGGGGGCCCCCGGTTTGGGGGGGGGGAAAAAAAAAAAGAAAAAAGGGGGGGGAACGGGGGAAAAAAAAAAAAAAAAAATTTTTTATTTAAATTCCCTTTTTTTGAAAATTTTTTTTAAAATTTTTTAAAAAAAAAATTTAAAAGGGTTTTTTAAAATTTTTTTTTGGGAATTGGGGGGGAAAAGGGGGGTTTTTTGGGGGGGTTTGGGGGCCCTTTTTAAAAAAAAAAAAAGGGAAAAAAGGGTTTTTGGGGGGTTTTTTTTTTAAAAAGGTTTTAAAAATTTCCCCCTTTTTTTAAAAAGGGGGGGTTTTAAAAAAAATTTTCCCTTAAGGGAAAAAAAATTTTTTTTTTCCCCGCCCCAATAAATTTTTGGGGGGGGGGGGCCCGGGGGAAAAAAAATTTTTTCAAAAACCCAAGGGAAAAGCCCCAAGGGAAAAAAAGGGGGTTTTTTTTAAAAAAAAAAAGGGGGTTGGGGGAAAAAAAAATTGGGGGTTTGGGGGGGGAAAAGGGGGGGGGGGAAAAAATTTTTTTTGAAAATTTTTGGGGGGAAAGGGGGGGAAATTAACCCCAAAAGGGGGTTTTTTAAAAAAAAAAGGGGAAATTTTTTTTTTTTAAAAAAGGTTTTTTAAAAACCAAAATTTTTTTTAAAAAGGGAAAAAAAAAAAAATTAAATTTTTTAAAAAAATTTAAAAAAAGGGGGAAAAAAATTAAGGGCCGGGGAAAGGGGGGTTTTGGCCCCCCCCTTTTGGCCTTAAAAAAAAAAACAAAAAGGGGAAAAAAAAATTTTTGGGGAAAAAAAGGGGGGAAAAAAGGGCCCTTTTTTAAAAAAGGGGTTTTTGGGGGGGAAATTAGGTTTAAAAGGGGGGAAAATTTTAAAAAAGGGGGAAAAAAAAAAAACCCCTTGGGTTTTAAAAAACGGGGGGATTTTTCCCTCCCCATTTTTTTGGGGGGGGGTTTTTTTTAAAAAAAAAGGGGGGGGGGGGGTTTCCCAAAAAAAAAGGGGGAAAAGGGGGGGTTTTTTTGGGGGGAAAAAAATTTTTTAAAAGGGGGGGAAAAATTTAAAAGGGGGTTTTTTTTTTTAAACCGGGGGGGAAAAAAACCCCCAAAAAAATTTTTCCCCCCCCCCCCAAACCCCCCCCCCTTTTTTGGGGGGTTTTTTTTTTTTAAATTAAAATTTTTTTTTTTTTTAAATTTTTTTTTAAAAAAATTTTTTTGGGGGGGGCCGGGTTTTTTTCCCCCCAAAAAATTTTTTTGGGGTTTTTTTTCAAATTAAACTTTTAAAAAAAAACCCCCCCCCCAAAAAACCCCTTTTTTTTTTTTTTTTTTTTTTTTGGGGGGGAAACCCAAAAACCTTTTTTTAAAAAAAAAATTTTAAAAAATTTAACCCCCGGGCCCCGGGGGGGGGCCCCCTTAAAATTTCCCCAAAAAAAACCCCCCCCCCAAAAAAAAAAAAAAAAAAACCCCCAAAAAAACCCCCTTTAAAAAAGGGGGCCCCGGGGGGTTTTTAAAAAAAAGGGGGGGAGTAAATTTCAAAAAATTTTTTTTTTGGGGGGGCCGGTCAAAGTTTTTTTTTTTAAAAAAAAAACCCCAACCTTTAAAACCCTTTTTGGGGAAAAAATTTTTTCCCCGTTTAAAATTTTTTAAAAAAAGGGGGGGGGAAAAAACCCCCAAAATTTTTTCCCCCTTTTTAAAGGGGAAAAAAAAAAAAAAATTTAAAAGGCCCCCAAAAAAATTTTTTTTTTTAAAATTAAAAAAAATAAAAACCCCCCTTTTTTTTTTTTAAAATTTTCCTTTTTTTAAAAAAATTTTTTTTTTTTAAAAAAAAAATTAAAAAATTGGTTTTTAAAAAAAAAAAAAAAAAAAAATTTTTTTTAAAAATTTTTTTTTTTTATTTTGGGGGAAAAATTGGGGGGTTTTTTTTAAAAAAAAAATTTTTTTTTTTTAAAAAATTTGTAGATGTCGGTATGACTGCTAGCACCTACTGTTCGGCATGAACACATGCAATGAACACTTTTATTGCCTTGGTATACTGCACCACATCACACCTACTAACTACAACAGCTGATGGTGCCTTGCAGAATATGATAGACCACCTTTGGTTCTTGTCAGAAGAGTTGGATGCTCTAGCCTTGTTTGATAAAGGATGTCGTCACTGCTACCAAGCCAGAGATGGCAGATGCTATGCTGCAACCAGGTTCAGCTGATGAAGAGGATTTTCCACCTAAACGTGCAACAGTGGACCTGCAACTGTTACAGGGAGTGTCACTTGCAAACTTTGCAACAAAACACTCCAGAAAGCTACTGCAGAAGTTGAAGTTACCAGATGGATATTTGGAATTGCCAGCAACTCAGTGGGAGGAAAATTCCGATTTCCAAAAAGCAAAGGCTTTAGCATCAACTTTGGCTGTAACGAATGACCATGCTGAACGGGGAGCTGCACTGGTACAACAGTTGTCTGGTCTTCTGACTAAGGATGAAAAGCAGCTGCAGTATATTCTTCAAGTTGTTGCTGACCACAGGAAACTTTTTCCTCAAGCTCTTAAGCAGACCTTAATTGGGGAAAAATGAGTGGCTGGTCACCATGATACCCCTACGAATGAGTAGATAGTACCCTATTTTAAGGGGGGGGACCCAAACTAGTTTAAATTAATAGCTCATCCAACTTTTTCACCTTGCTTTATCAGTGTGGAAAAACAAATCCATTGAGCCACCTGTATATATCAATATTTTACCATGAAAACTTTACATGGTGTTTTATAGAATCACTACAGTTTGCCTTTGCCACAGCCATTGTTTTAATAATATCTGCATTGAAGGGAGCACAATTACTTTCATAATAAAAAAAACAATATAACATAATACAAATAGGAAAATAAAAATCATTTGTAAGATTTGTTTATGCAGATGCGTGCAAGAACTTGATAGGTGGAAAACTCCGATTCCATTAAGCAACCATTAAATATTCATATTCTTAATGAAAGTTTATACAGTGGGTTTTTGGGCCAAAAAAAACTGTTTGGGGGGGGGTGAGAAAAATACTTTTCAAAAATTTGTGTTGTCTTATCTATAATAATATAAGCGAAAGTGTGTCTGTCTGTCTGTCTGTCTGTCTGTCTGTCTGTGTGTGTGTGTGTGTGTGTGGTATAGGTTCCGCCCCCCGTGGCGCAATCACCTCATATGGCACATTTTTGGAACCGGGTTGACCAGGGGAAGGTCATAAGCCCACTTATGAGATGATTCGATCACTTTTTTTTTTCTTTTTTTTTAGCAGCCTATTAGCGATAATTGTGAAAAAAAAGTGGGTTGCGAGAATTGAGGAAACCTTGATGTAGGGTGATGGGTAATGGGTGAGTGAATGGGTGGGGTGATGGGTAATGGGTGTGGGGTGATGGGTGAGTGAATGGGTGGGGGGTGATGGGTGATGGGTGAGGGAATAGGTGGGGGGTGATGGGTAATCTATAATAATATAAGCGAAAGTGTGTCTGTCTGTCTGTCTGTCTGTCTGTCTGTCTGTCTGTGTGTGTGTGTGTGTGGTATAGGTTCCGCCCCCCGTGGCGCAATCACCTCATATGGCACATTTTTGGAACGGGTTGACCAGGGGAAGGTCATAAGCCCACTTAGAGATGATTCGATCACTTTTTTTTTCTTTTTTTTAACAGCCTATTAGCGATAATTGTGAAGAAAAAAAAGTGGGTTGCGAGAATTGAGGAAACCTTGATATAGGGTGATGGGTAATGGGTGAGTGAATGGTGGGGTGATGGGTAATGGGTGTGGGGTGATGGTGAGTGAATGGGTGGGGGGTGATGGGTTGGGGGTGATGGTGATGGTGAGGGAATAGGTGGGGGGTGATGGGTAATCTATAATAATATAAGCGAAAGTGTGTCTGTCTGTCTGTCTGTCTGTCTGTCTGTGTGTGTGTGTGTGTGGTATAGGTTCCGCCCCCCGTGGCGCAATCACCTCATATGGCACATTTTTGGAACCGGGTTGACCAGGGGAAGGTCATAAGCCCACTTATGAGATGATTCGATCACTTTTTTTTTTTTTTTTTTTTAGCAGCCTATTAGCGATAATTGTGAAAAAAAAAGTGGGTTGCGAGAATTGAGGAAACCTTGATATAGGGTGATGGGTAATGGGTGAGTGAATGGGTGGGGTGATGGGTAATGGGTGTGGGGTGATGGGTGAGTGAATGGGTGGGGGGTGATGGGTTGGGGGTGATGGGTGATGGGTGAGGGAATAGGTGGGGGGTGATGGGTAATCTATAATAATATAAGCGAAAGTGTGTCTGTCTGTCTGTCTGTCTGTCTGTCTGTGTGTGTGTGTGTGTGGTATAGGTTCCGCCCCCTGTGGCGCAATCACCTCATATGAAACATTTTTGGAACCGGGTTGACCAGGGGAAGGTTTTAAGCCCATTTATGAGATGATCCGGTCAATTTTTTTTTTTTTTTAGCAGCCTATTAGCGATAATTGTGAAAAAAAAAATGGGTTGCGAGAATTGAGGAAACCTTGATGTAGGGTGATGGGTAATTAGTCCAGTCAAATTATAAAATACCTAGAACAAATTGCTTCAGAAGGTTTTTTTGCTTTGACTGGTTCATTGGACCCCACTGAACATCATATCGAAAGTTATCTCAAAGTTACCCCCCCCTAAGTGCCCTAATTTGCATAAATTCAAGATGGCCGCCATGTCAGAATTCAATGTACAGCAAACTTTTTTCTGGGTGGTTTTAGGGCCCATAAATGTATTGCCAACAGATAGGAATGTGATATCAATCTATCAAATAAGGCTAATTCCGTCATGATATGATGTCACTATGACGTAGTATTACGTCATGTCATGACGTAGTCCCTGATTTTTACTGAAAAAGACATTTTGTACCTTGTTATTGTAATCCCTGTAGAATTTGGTTTTGATTGCTGTTTCTTTAGCCCTAGAACACTCTTTGGGACCAAATACTACCTACTTATGCAATAAACCAGCTGCACTACTTACCGTGAGTTACAAGTCCGTGTCGTCCTCAGTCACGTCAATAGCTGTGCTATTGGAACAGGCATCACCACGACATTCACTACAGGCATTTGTACATTTCAGGGCCTTGCTTTCTGCAGCTGCATCTGTTTGTGGAGCAGTCCCCTTTACACTGGCACATTATCAACTTGAGAATATTGTCAGGGGCAGGCTGACAGTCCATTGTTCTAGGCATAAGTTTGCCCTGCAGATTCCTGCCATCCCCAATCTACTGCCCTCAATGCACAGTCCTCATCCTTTGACATCCAACATTTAGCTTGGTAAAAGGCTCGATATATGTGGTACTGTCCGGCATCCAGTGTGGGTGGAAGATTTTTGTATCTCTACGCTGGAAGCACACCTCACTACTTTGTCCTTGAACTTCCTTATCCTCAGTGAATCTAAGGACTCTGTGTTCTTGCCTCCGTATAATTCTACTAGGACCTTCTCCCCCGAGGTTTTCATCTCCTCACGAGTGGAACAATCCAACACTTGCTCCAGCTGCTTTGCAAACGAAGTGTTTGACATCGCCTTTTTGAGAGGTAGTCCCTTACCAATCCCTTACAATCTCGAAGTTGTGTCACAACCTCCAATGGCATGGGATGATGGGTAACAGGTAGCACAGCTTTTCCACCCAGAGAAGTCTGCAAAGCATTGATCTGCCACTCTCTAATTTTAGTGTTTTTATCTGGTTTCACTGCTTTGTTCCGATCGAAATGTCAACTCATCCATGTCCTCTTCAGCATGGTGACAAAGTACACCAGAAGGTCGGTGTCTTCTCCGATAACATTGTGTCCACCATTTTTGCGCACTTCACCCCAGTCAATGCAATCAAAAGATCAGCGTCACCTTTGCAGTGCAATGTTTTGATACCCTGGTTTGGAGTTTTTCAGACAGGAAATTGATGAATTTCTGCTTATTTTGGACGTTCCCAAAAAGTGTTCCTTTTTCGACTTTAGCGCCATGCTGCCAGTGAAGAACACCTGTGGACCAACTGCACCCTTTGATCGCCTGAGATGAGTCAAATATTTTGTGGAGCTGTCCGTTTCATATCCATCGAAAACGACAATTGGATTTGCAACGTGTTCACATACTTGACGTACGTAGAAGCTATAGAGTCAAACGTTTCACCCTTTTCCAGGGAAATCTATGTAAAGAGAACATCCATCGAGGACATTGTACACTGGTTTGCTGTCACGCGTCTGCTGGCCTTCATTTGATGAAGTGGACGGTAGCGCATCAGCCAGTTGTGGCTTGTTTGCTTGGCGGAGAAGACCGTGTTTATCAACAATGCTGTCGGTTGCGCAGAAAGTTCATATTTCAATAGATCGTCCAAGCTATAGTCACTGTTGTTAGCTAGAATTAGCAGCCTCTGAAAGAGAAGCTGAGGGTCAATTTTCAGTTTTTCGCCATCCACAACCAGCTGTTTCAGTCCCATTCTTTCTATTTGTTCCTTCCTTCTGAAGACAAAGTCAAATGCGTTTTGTCCCATCATTTTGTCCAAGATAGCTTCTCCGACTTTCCTTGCTTCATGTGGTTACACGAGGCACTTGCAGTCACGCCAGTGGCTACGCTGTGCAATGCTCCTTCTTCTGACACGAATGGGTTGTAGTCATTGAGGTACTGGAAGATCTCGTAAGTGTCTTTTATGATCGCGTTCCTTCCGTGCAACAAAAAGGTCCTTATGCTGATCACTAGTACTGTATGTTTGCACCTGTAAGTTCCTGCATCGATTCATTGATGTCAGCACAGGCGGGCATTGCAAGAAGCCAGCGTGTCCGCTGCTTCTCTTCCATACCCCGGCCTCTTGTCAAACCCCCTGTGGTTTTGATTGTCCGCATAAGAGCCTGTTTCGATGACTAGGTCACTAGGCCACTTTATTTATTTTTTTCAGTAAAAATCAGGGACTACGTCATGACATGACGTAATACTACGTCATAGTGACGTCATATCATGACGGAATTAGCCTTATTTGATAGATTGATATCACATTCCTATCTGTTGGCAATACATTTATGGGCCTAAAACCACCCAGAAAAAAGTTGCTGTACATTGAATTCTGACATGGCGGCCATCTTGAATTTATGCAAATTAGGGCCCTTAGGGGGCGTAACTTTGAGATAACTTTGATATGATGTAGAGGGGACTCTAGGGAACTATTTAAAACAAAAAAACCTTCTGAAGCAATTTGTTCTAGGTTCGGCCATATTCAGCATAGTTTGACTGGACTAAATGGGTGAGTGAATGGGTGGGGTGATGGGTAATGGGTGTGGGGTGATGGGTGAGTGAATGGGTGGGGGGTGAATGGGTTGGGGGTGATGGGTGATGGTGAGGGAATAGGTGGGGGTGATGGGTAATGGTAAATATAAGCGAAAGTGTGTCTGTCTGTCTGTCTGTCCTGTGTGGGTGTGTGTGTGTGTGTGGTGTGTGTCTGGTATAGGTTCCGCCCCACGTGGCGCAATCACCTCATATGGCACATTTTTGGAACCGGGTTGACCAGGGGAAGGTTTTAAGCCCAATTATGAGATGATCCGATCACTTTTTTTTTTTTTTTTTAGCAGCCTATTAGCGATAATTGTGAAAAAAAAGGGGGTTGCGAGAATTGAGGAAACCTTGATGTAGGGTGATGGGTAATGGGTGAGTGAATGGTGGGGTGATGGGTAATGGGTGTGGGGTGATGGGTGAGTGAATGGGTTGGGGGTGATGGGTGATGGGTGAGGGAATAGGTGGGGGTGATGGGTAATGGTAAATATAAGCGAAAGTGTGTCTGTCTTTCTGTCTGTCTGTGTGTGTGTGTGTGTGTGTGTGTGTGTGTGTGTGTGTCTGGAATAGGTTCCGCCCCCCGTGGCGCAATCACCTCATATGGCACATTTTGGAACCGGGTTGACCAGGGGAAGGTTTTAAGCCCAATTATGAGATGATCCGATCACTTTTCGATCACGATCTTTTCCGATCACGATCGATTTTTTTAGCAGCCTATTAGCGATAATTGTGAAAAAAAAAGTGGGTTGCGAGAATTGAGGAACCTTGATGTAGGGTGATGGGTAATGGGTGAGTGAATGGGTGGGGTGATGGGTGATGGGTGAGTGAATGGGTGGGGGGTGATGGGTTGGGGGTGATGGGTGATGGGTGAGGGAATAGGTGGGGGGTGATGGGTAATGGGTGAGTGAATGGGTGGGTGGTGATGGGTAATGGGTGAGTGAATGGGTGGGGGTGATGGGTAATTAGTGAGTGAATGGGGGGGGGTAATACATACATTTCTACATCCATGATTTCAGGAAAGTTAGAAGGGGCTATCTGGAGAGTCAGTGTTTGGTGGGCCGAAGGCCCACCAAACACAGATGGTGGGCCGAAGGCCGACCACCAATAGCCCTCCGCAGGAGCTAGCCAAAAATCCGCCCGGAGGGCGGCTTTGCGGCTAGTATATATATAAGGACCACCCTAATATATATATACTATATATATATATATATATACAATATATATATATATATATATATATATATATATATATATATAATTTATATATATATATATATATATATATATATATATATTATATATATATATGTATATATATATATATATATATATATATATATATATATAATTATATATATATATATATATATATATATGTATATATATATATATATATATATATATATATATATATATATATATATATTAATAAAAGCGAAAGTGTGTCTGTCTGTCTGTGTGTGTGTGTGTGTGATATAGGTTCCGACCCCGTGGCGCAAACACCTCATATGGCACATTTTTGGAATCGGGTTGACCAGGGGAAGGTCATAAGCCCACTTATGAGATGATCCGATCATTTTTTTTTTTTTTTTTTTATATCAGCCTATTAGCGAGAATTGTGAAAACAAAAGTAGGTTGCGAGAATTGAGGAAGCCTTGATATAGGGTGATGGGTAATGGGTGAGTGAATGGGTGGGGTGGGGTGATGGGTAATGGGTGTGGGGTGATGGGTGAGTGAATGGGTGGGGGGTGACGGGTTGGGGGTGATGGGTGATGGTGAGGGAATAGGTGGGGGTGATGGGTAATCTATAATAATATAAGCAAAAGTGTGTCTCTCTGTCTGTCTGTCTGTCTGTGTGTGTGTGTGTGTGTGTGTGTGTGTGTGTGTGTGTGTGTGTGTGTGTGTCTGGTATAGGTTCCGCCCCCTGTGGCGCAATCAACTCATATGGCACATTTTTGGAACCAGGGGAAGGTTTTTAAGCCCAATTATGAGATGATCCGATCACTTTTTTTTTTTTTTTAGCAGCTTATTAGCGATAATTGTGAAAAAAAAGTGGGTTGCGAGAATTGAGGAAGCCTTGATGTAGGGTGATGGGTAATGGGTGAGTGAATGGGTGGGGTGATGGGTAATGGGTGTGGGGTGATGGGTGAGTGAATGGGTGGGGGGTGATGGGTTGGGGATGATGGGTGATGGGTGAGGGAATAGGTGGGGGGTGATGGGTAATGGGTGAGTGAATGGGTTGGGGGTGATGGGTAATGGGTGAGTGAATGGGTGGGGGGTGATGGGTAATGGGTGAGTGAATGGGTGGGGGGAATACATACATTTCTACATCCGTGATTTCAGGAAAGTTAGAAGGGGCTATTCGGAGAGTCCGTGTTTGGTGGGCCGAAGGCCCACCAAACACAGAAACACGGAAATTGTATTACATTATTTAAGAACGCACCATAATTTTATGTGGAAATATTTTTCATAACTTCAAGAAAAGGTTACATATATCTATCTATATTAATAAAAGCGAAAGTGTGTCTGTCTGTGTGTGTGTGTGTGTGTGCGTGGTATAGGTTCCGCCCCCCGTGGCGCAAACACCTCATATGGCACATTTTTGGAATCAGGTTGACCAGGGGAAGGTCATAAGCCCACTTATTATATGATCCGATCACTTTTTTTTTTTTTTTTTTTTTTTAGCATCCTATTAGCGAGAATTGTGAAAACAAAAGTAGTTGCGAGAATTGAGGAAGCCTTGATGTAGGGTGATGGTAATGGGTGGAGTGAATGGGTGGGTGATGGGTAATGGGTGTGAGGTGATGGGTGAGTGAATGGGTGGGGGGTGATGGGTTGGGGTGATGGGTTGATGGGTGAGGGAATAGGTGGGGGTGATGGGTAATCTATAATAATATAAACAAAAGTGTGTCTCTCTGTCTGTCTGTTTGTCTGTGTGTGTGTGTGTGTGTGTGTGTGTGTGTGTGTGTGTGTGTGTCTGGTATAGGTTCCGCCCCCCCCTGGCGCAATCAACTCATATGGCACATTTTTGGAACCGGGTTGACCAGGGGAAGGTTTAAAGCCCAATTATGAGATGATCTGATCTTTTTTTTTTTTTTTTTTTTTAGCAGCCTATTAGCGATAATTGTGAAAAAAAAAGTGGGTTGCGAGAATTGAGGAAACCTTGATGTAGGGTGATGGGTAATGGGTGAGTGAATGGTGGGGTGATGGGTAATGGGTGTGGGGTGATGGGTGAGTGAATGGGTGGGGGGTGATGGGTTGGGGGTGATGGGTGATGGGTGGGAATAGGTGGGGGGTGATGGGTAATCTATATTAATAAAAGCGAAAGTGTGTCTGTCTGTGTGTGTGTGTGTGTGTGTGTGTGGTATAGGTTCCGCCCCCCGTGGCGCAAACACCTCATATGGCACATTTTTGGAATCAGGTTGACCAGGGGAAGGTCATAAGCCTTCCTATGAGATGATCCGATCACTTTTTTTTTTTTTTTTTAGCAGCCTATTAGCGAGAACTGTGAAAACAAAAGTAGGTTGCGAGAATTGAGGAAGCCTTGATGTAGGGTGATGGGTAATGGGTGAGTGAATGGGTGGGGTGATGTGTAATGGGTGTGGGGTGATGGGTGAGTGAATGGGTGGGGGTGATGGGTTGGGGGTGATAGGTGATGGGTGAGGGAATAGGTGGGGGGTGATGGGTAATGGGTAAGTGAATGGGTGTGTGGTGATGGGTAATGGATGAGTGAATGGGTGGGGGTGATGGGTAATGGGTGAGTGAATGGGTGGGGGGTGATGGGTAATGGGTGAGTGAATGGGTGGGGTGATGGGTAATGGGTGTGGGGTGACGGGTGAGTGAATGGGTGGGGGATGATGGGTTGGGGGTGATGGGTGTTGGGTGGGGGAATAGGTGGGGGGTGATGGGTAATGGGTGAGTGAATGGGTGTGTGGTGATGGGTAATGGGTGAGTGAATGGGTGGAGGGTGATGGGTAATGGGTGAGTGAATGGGTGGGGGGTGATGGGTAGTGGGTGAGTGAATGGGTGGGGGGAATACATACATTTCTACATCCATGATTTCAGGAAAGTTAGAAGGGGCTATCTGGAGAGTCCATGTTTGGTGGGCCGAAGGCCCACCAAACACAGGTGGTGGGCCGAAGGCCCACCAATAGCCCTCCGCAGGAGCTAGCCAAAAAGTCCGCCCGGAGGGCGGCTTTGCGGCTAGTAATATATAAATGTTTCATCATAATTTCTAAATTTTAAAATAGCACTTAAAAGGGAATTTGAAATTTGATAAAACTAAAAAAATCATAATTTTGAATATGGAAATATTTACTTAATTTCGGAAAAGTGTATATGTAGAAACATACATTAAAAAATATTATACCCAAAACAAATTAAAACAAACAAAAAATGATACTTCCAATAAATTGTATAAAACTTTTGTTTTTTTTTTTGTTAATCACAAAGGACTGGCCAAGGGCCAAAAAAAATGGGTAACCAAAAAGTCCCTTATTTGCCAGTCCCTATAGAAAAAACAGTAAGAGAAAAAATAAAAGAGGGGTGAGCCATTTTAGTTCGGGAGGTGTCTTGTACTTTTCTTTTAAAAAGATTTTATTATAGGAAAGGGGAAAAATTAAAACAAAAGGGAAAATTCCCCAGAGTTTACCAGTAAAGGGATGAAAGAGTAAGAAAATTTTTAAACTTTTGGGATGGACAGAATAGGGATAGAATATAAAAGTCTTGGCTGGGGCCGCCGGGGGGGGTGGGGCATGAATTTAAAAGTTCAAAAGAGGAGTGACATGAAATAACATTAAAAGAGAGTAGAGAAAAAACTTTGCGGCAGTGTTTTTAAAGATTGAAGACAGTCATCAGATTTAGAGGATTGAGAGACAAAAAGTTTTTAAAACTCAACCCTTTTGGGAAGTTGTATGGGGATCCCCCCAAAAATCGGACATACCCCATACATGGGCGGAAAAGGGCCCCTGTAGAGGCAAGAAATTGGGAGGGAGAAAAAAAGGACGCGGGACGCCACAGGACACCAAATTTTAGAGCTGTTTTAGCAAGAGATAGATGTAGATTTCCAGTTCAGATTTTTAGAAAAGGTAGCCCTAGAATTTTCTTGTAGAAGGAGACAGTTTGAGTGTCATTGAAGAAGGGGGATTTTTTTATCTGGTAGGTTTTTTCCCGAGTAGATGGTGAAGAAATTGGGTTTTTGAGGCATTGAAAAAAAAAAATTTGCATTGCCCCAATCAAAAATTAAGAAAGATCAGAATTAGGCGCTCGGTGACTCTCTCCGTGAATCACTTAATTCCTTTTTGGTTGGGACGTCTAATAAATGACTTTAAAAATGCGGGTAGAATCATCAGGTGGGAGGGATAGGGTTTTGAGTTAGACTTAGAAGATCTTTAAATAAATAATAGAAAGAGAGTGGTGATGGACAGCCCCTGGGAAAACACCTATTGATAGATTTAGGAGAAAACATGTCCTCTACAGTAGCGCAATAGGAGGGTTTTGAAAGGAAACTTAAGATTAAGGTACAGCGAAAGGATAAAAACGAATGAGGGTAGTTTGGAAATTAAAATGTGTGCAAACTCTATCAAAAGCTTTTGAATGTCAAGGGCAAACAGCAAAAGAAAAACCCTAAAGGGGGATGACCAAGATTCATTTAGGAAACCTAGAGATCGCCATAATCCCTTTTTCGGAAACCGTACTGACGTCAGATATTGGATTGTGAAAAGATATTTCTTAAAATCTTTTCTTATGTATAATTAAAAAATTTTTTAAAAAAGGCGGTATAAAAAGCTATAGGACGGTAGTTTTAAGGGTTAGAAAGGTCACCCTTTTTAGGGAAAAGGTTGGATGTGAGCAAAAATTCCCGCAAAAAGGAAAGGGGGAAGTAGATGACAAAACGGAAAAGTTTGACCAGGGAGGGTGCAAAAAAGAAGCACAGTTTTTGAGAACCTAGGGGGACTTTTGTCAGGACCGTAAACCTTCCCAGGATCTAGATCAGAAAGGGCATAGAAAAACATCATTTCGAAAGGGTCTTAATGACAGGTAAAATAGTCAGAGGGGGGGGAGAAGGAGGAACAAGCCCTTCATCAACCGAGTTGAATTTTTTGCAAGGTTTTAGCGAAAATTCGCTTTAGAAGTAATGGACGCTGGGAGCCATCTAGGTGAAGCATAGTAGGAAAAATGTAAAAAAAATTGTTAGGATGTTATTTGGAGATGCCAGAACACAAAGGAATTTGATTCAGAAAAATTTTGACATTTTTTATGAATGAAAAAATTTTTTTAAGTTGAAGTAAAGAGTTGCATGTTTGGCAGAAATTAAAGGGCATGAGTTTTAGGGGAAAAACACAGTTAAACCCAAAGGTTTTACGGGCTTTTGGGTTAGATAAGTGTGTGGAATGACCCTCCATGCCGAACATGACCTCAGTTATGCGCTCGCACAAAGAGAGGGTTTCGACATGGAAGCAGTAACTTCCATGAAAAAAACAAATAGCTGCCTTAGATCTTCCCACTTAGTGAGTTGAATGCAAGAAGCACCTCCCCTTGTTTTGGGTCCCGAGGCGGTACCCAAGCGATAGGACGGTTCAAAAAACAATTGTGATCGGAAAACCCAAAGGGGAGAATAGTTTTACAGATAAGCAGAAGGGTTGATTAGGAAAAGATCAAGAATGTTTGGGCGTGTCTCCAGGCGGTCAGGAAAACGGGGAGGGGGCTGCACCACTGCTCTAGGTCTTGGGGGATAGAAAAATTTTAGGCTTGTTTTTACCAGGTTTGGTCAGGGGAAAAAGAGATAGCCAAAACTGGTGGTGAACATTTAAATCCCCAAGATAGGGAAAATTTTTCAAAAGGAAAAAGAGATGAGTGTGCTCCCTTTTGTTTAATAGTCGAAAAAATTTTACATAATCAGGGAGTTAGGGAGAGATATACAGCACGATAAATTTAGGGAGTGACTTTAATCGAAGCCAGATGGTAAAATTTGGGAAGATTAAAGGGCCGGGGGCACGAGAGAAGTGATGTCTTGCGCACATATACGCAAAAACCAGTTTGGGGTTGAAAATGAATATAGAGACAGTAAGGGGGAACAAAAAAAGGGTCTGCTTCGGCTCACAGAAAACTGGGTTTTGGTGGGAAAAGCAGATGGGGTTTAAGAAGGAGAGATGATGTTCAACAAAAGAAAGTTAGTTTTAAGACCGCAAAAGTTGCAAAAGTTTAAGGAAGACGGGTAAAGATGTTCAAGAACCTCACTCATCTTGAAGACTGTCCGACCTTGGGATATTTCTGGTCCCCTCCCCAGTTGGGGACTCCGAGGCAGGGCGTTTAAACAGCCATAAAAAAATTTGGTAAAAGTGTGGGGATGAAAGTGCAGTATGTAATGTGAGAAGTAAAGGAATTGCCATTAGAGTGCGGCTGCAGCTACTTTCTTTGTTCAAGACCAAAGGGATAGGAAAGAGAGGAAGGGAGTTTCAATGATAAGTCTGCAGCACCCCCCAACCCCCGTTAATACCCCCCCGGGAGTATTCCCATGGCTGCGGGTTTGTTGCTCCCTACTCCCTCTAATTACTACCCCTATTCCCGCAGGTGAACAATTTTTTGACTGTTAATTTTTAATTTAAAAACGTTTTGTATTATATGTCGTGTGTGTAGAATGTGCGTGTTTTGCTACATATGTGTCGTTTCCCTTTTAGACAAGTTATGTGCAAACAAGACTATTTGTTCGGCATGAACCGATGCAATAAACACTTGTTTTTTGCATTTGGGGTATACTTGCACCACATCTACACCCTTTCTAACTCAAAACAGCTGATGGGGGCCCGGGTCAACGTCAGCTAAAGTTGGATAGGAGTTGTCTACTTTCATCCCAAGTTTAGAAATCTGGGAACGTGGGTAACAATGAAATCTTCCCCTGCAGCTGTTTGACAATGTGCTCACCGAATGGTTTCCCAGGGTCCAATGTTGGGGGAAGTGACTCAAATCCTTTCTGCTACCCTATAGTCCAATCATCATAATATGATGCGTTTGGGTTTTAGTAAGCAAGGGAATTGGCAAATGGCACGCACAAAATGGGTGTGACAAACAAGTCAACCAGAGGGATGTCTAAAGGGGTTTATGTTTGAAACATTCTGCGTGCGGACGACATCATTAAAAATTCCATATCTTTTTTGGGAATTGGATGTGAGCCCTGAAAAGGGGTGCTAGTATTCTTTGTAAAATATTTTTTCAAGAAAAGGGTTCCCAAATCACTCAACCCCGCAGCCTCAAAAGGAGATTATTCAAGGCTCGGGTATGTCTAGCAATAGGAGGCGTTTTTCCAGCACCCTCCCTAAAAATAAATTTGAAAAACATTTTGGGTACCTCTAGGGTCTCACCTTTCAGAATTTTTTTGTTACCCGAGAAAAAAAAATGTCCCACGGGGGTCATATTTTCAATTTCAAAGATGGCGGCTGCCCCCATCCACCCATCTTGTCGTCATATTTCAGTTTCTAATCGACCCACTCAAATTTTTAGGTATCGTTATTGTGGTTTTTTTGAGGGGCGATGTCATTGCCAAAGTTTATGAAAAAATTTTAGGTCAAGATCACCCGATTTAAGGAAATTTACAGACAATTTAGTGAAAAATCGCTATATTTTCATTGTTTATAACTAGTTTTCTTTTAACCCTGTTACCAAGCATCTCCCTTAAAATTATTTTTGATGCAGTTTTGAGCATCCCTAGAGCATCTACTTTAAGAATGCTGATGTTACCAGAGAAATAAAATGTCCCACGTGGGACATATTAGCAATTTCCAATATGGCGGCTGCCCGCATCCACCGATGCTTGTCGGCATTTTTCAGTTACTAATCGACCGATTTCAATCATTTAGGTATCGTTATTGTATTTTTTCGGGGTGCTAATATCATTGCCGAAGTATATGAAACAATTTGAGGTCAAGATCACCTGATTCCAGGAAATTTACAGACAATTAAAAAAAAAAAATCGGTGTTCATTAGTCATACTGTATTTATTTTTACAATCGCCCTATATAACCACCTCCCGCCCCAGGGAAGCGGTAGGTGTATATAGGAGTGTTAGATGAAAGTTTAGTGCATGAGGGCATGGTAATGTTTGAGCGAGAAAAGACAAAGAGAATGGTGGCGGTGACAGGTCGCGCCAGGTCAACATGCACAGCACAGCTCACGGCAGCTCTCCCTACACAAAGTACACATGTGAGTGGAGGCTATCACCAATATGAATGTTTCATAGGGGTGGTACGACCATCTAGGACAGCATTTCCCAACCTGAGGGAAATTTCACCTCATGGGGAAATTTCAAGATTCTAAGGGGGAAATTTATCCTGTGGGACAACTAAATTACTAGCATTTAGTCGACAGAAGAAAAAAAAATCTTAGAATGCGGCTATTAACTTTTCTTGAATTTATATATAGATATAAAGAAAGTGTCTACGTATATACTTGTGTTATTAAGCAAGTAATTTTATGTTTTGGCTACTTTTTCCTTGTCCACGCGAAGGAGGAAACCCGGATGGTTGAACTGGGTGCAGGGGGAAACAACTGAAAAAAAGGTTGAGAACCACTGAATTCTAGGATATACGTGTGTCCTAGTCATCTCATCCATAAACGACACATCCAGCCCTTCATAAGTGTAACTTGAGAGCCTGTTTGCCTCGCAATATAATTGCCTATATTAGTCTGAAGGTGAGGTTGTTACGCTCTCCTGACATAATTTTCTTTGTCTTAATGTTTAATTATGTTGTAATGTACTGATATTAATTTATCTGTATCATAGGTAGTGTTTAAAGACCCAGTGATGTACTTGATTATACAGCATGCTCTGCATGTTACTTGTTTATGTAGTTACTTGTTTGTAAAACTTAAACTAATTTCTCCTGGTAGTCTACTTTTACATTAGAAAACTTGATATATGCATGTGTATGTCCAACTGCATGTCGTGCACCCACCCATGGATGTTTGTTGTAATATTGTTGAGATTATCCCATTCACTGTGAAATAAATAAAGCATTTCCTTCCCCACAAATTATGTTAGGAGTAAGATAAATTGAATTTTCATCTAGGGTCTTTGCTATGCCAGTCTCCCGCTATAACTCAAAGTCGTAAGACTCACAATGACGCAGTCGGTTCAAATTTTCATTAACTGTTTACTGCGGTATATATGACGAAGAGTTGTGCACAATAATGTATGCTATGATCATTTCCACTGCCCATTAGTCGCTGCTCGACAGAGGTCCTCTCCAATAGAGTGGGTAAGCCGGCGCGGCACGTCGTTTCACACACATCTCCACCTCAGGGCTACAGTCGGACAGCACTAGGTTGAGGAATTCCATGAGCTCCACAGGCAATTCCTCCTCTGCTCACTTCTTCAACTCATCAGCAGTTGGGGGCCACGGTAGTTCAGCTGATTCCTGTAAAGCCTTCAGGATTACCTGTCGCAAGTACCTAGCAGTCTTCTTCAACAGATCCCCTGCCCCTAACTGATAGGCACATGCTATCGCATCAGCTACGGAAATGTCAGCACTATAGACTACCCATAATGAGAAGCAGCCTCGTTCATTAAAGTAACTTTAGAGAAAGACATTTTTTCCCCAAGTCATCATCTTTCTCAAGCCTTTCTTTTAGCTTGATAGACCTGTAGTCAGGAATTGGTTTTCCTTGAGCATCTAGTTCATTGGCGTAGCTGTCACGAAGAACACTAAGCGGCATGACTTGATTGTTATCTATGACCTGTTTTTTTACAAGCTCCTTCACAACGCTGTATGCTGCACTGTGAGCAGCAGTCTGACGCGCATGCTTCGTGTCAGAGTCAGCTTTGTTCTCAAACTTCTGCTTGTGATTTGGTTGTCATTGAAATATCGATGATAACATATACATATATCATGGTAGTGAGCCTCAGCTCCAAATAGATCAATACTTTGACTTTCCGGTACAGATGATTCGTTTCATGTTTCTGCCATAGGCTCAATTTTTTTCAATCCTGATTCCTTTCTCTTCCAAGCAGGAAAAGTATGAGTAGACCTCTTGGTTTTGCCATCCACCTAGATATCATTTTTCTCACAAAAAATACATTTATTTCGTGGGAATTTTACAAAATTCTTTGCTGCAGATCTTTGCTTGCGAGGAGAATGGTGCCGCTCTGATGTTGATGGCTTATTTGTTTCAGCAGATAGGGTTTCAGTATATCCAGGTGCATTGTGAAGCACTGATAGCAGCGTCTGTGGTAACCAGTTTTTTTCGAATAAAATCCCTCTAAGCTTCCAGGTAACTGATCACATATCCTTTTCATACGTTGTGGAGAATCCTATGGCTCAGCAAGTCTTTCTGTCTCGGATATTTAGCAAATATGACAATTTACCTGATGGCACACATTTCAAAGAACTGCAAAAAGTAAATGGACTGTCGGCAGGTGTCTTCAGGTTGTGCAGCACACAAGTCACTGATTTACATTTTTTCACGCAGGGTCCAGAAACATCTGGACTTGATCTGATTTATTTTCTTTTTATTCATGTTTAACTAGCTCACACAATCCACCACTAATAGTTTTTGAACTAGAATTGTCTCCTTGAACTAGTCTAAATCATGCAGTATATACACATCACAGTCACCAAAATCGATCATTCAAAGATTCACTGTGAAAATATCTTGTATGTTCCGTGAAAAAGAGATGCATGAAAATCAATACAGAGGCATAGATGATAGGAAATAACTAATGAAAAATATACACCTTGGTTAGAAATAGAACCCAGGATGACATGCAGTTGGACATACACATGCATATATTCAAGTTTTCTAATGTAAAAGTAGACTACCAGGAGAAATTAGTTTTAAGTTTTACAAACAAGTAACCTACATAAACAAGTAACATGCGGGGCATGCTGTATAATCAAGTACATCACTGGGTCTTTAAACACTACCTATGATACAGATAAATTAATGAGTAATTAATACATAACTAAACATTAAGACAGAGAAAATGATGTCAGAAGAGCGTAGCAACCTCACCTGCAGACTAATATAGGCAATTATAGCGAGACAAACAGGCTCTCAAGTTACACTTATGAAGGGCTGGATGTGTCGTTTATAAATGAGATCACTGGGACACACGTATAACCTAGATGGTCGTACACCCCTATGAAACATTCATATTGGTGATAGCCTCCACTCACATGTGTAGGGAGAGCTGCCGTGAGCTGTGTTGTGCGTGTTGACCTGGCGCGATCTGTCTCCGCCACCATTCTCTTTGTCTTTTCTCGCTCAACATTACCATGCCCTCATGCACTAAACTTTCATGTAACACTCCTATATACACCTACCGCTTCCCTGAGGTGGGAGGTGGTTATATAGGGCGATTTGTAAAGATAAATATTTGTATGACTAATGAATCAGTCAGCGATTATTTTTCCAAAATTGTCTGTAAATTTCCTGGAATTGGGTGATCTTGACCTCAAATTGTTTCATATACCTCGGCAATGATATCAGCACCCCGAAATCCACAATAATGATACCAAAATAATTGAAATCGGTCGATTAGTAACTGAAATAGGATGACAAGCATCGGTGGATGCGGGCGGCCGCCATCTTGGAGATTGCTAATATGATCCCCGTGTGACATTTTTTTCTCTGTAACATCAACATTCTTAAAGTACATGCACTAGGGATGCTCAAAATCATCGAAAAATTATTTTAAGGGAGATGCATGGGAACAGAGTGAAAAGAAACTAGTATAAACAATGAAAATATAGCGATTTTTCACAAAATTGTCTGTAAGTTTCCTTGAATCGGGTGATCTTGACCTCAAATTGTTTCATAAACTTCGGCAATGATATCAGCACCTCGAAAAACCACAATAACGATACTTAAATAACTGAAATCGGTCGATTAATAACTGAAATATGACGACAAGCATCGGTGGATGCGGGCGCCCGCCATCTTGGAAATTGCTAATTATAACCCCCGTGGAACATTTTTTTTTCTCTGGTAACATCAACATTCTGAAAGATGAGATCCTATATGTGCCCAAAATGCTTTCATAATTTTTATTTAGGGGTGTGCATGGAAGGCCTCCTAGCTGCTAGACTAATATCAGTAAGAAGTTGAGTCACTTCCGCCAATATACTATATTGGCTGCAATAAGACAGTTCGACGTCGTTCACCTGTGCCTATCAGCATGGCTTCATTTTTACCTAGAAGAGGAACTCATAGCAGAGACATAGGGAAGACATAGCACATCCGTATTTTGGCTGCATATACAGTATGCACTTCATAACCAGCTTTACAGCGTGTAGAATCATCAATGTGTCTGCCTGCTCCTGTGAACTTTTGTCAGGAAATATGACACAATCTGGTTGGACATCACACTCTTATGTGTTGCAGTAATTATGGATACGGTTGTATTAGCTACTACCTCCTGTGCCAGGTAAAGGGTAAGATAATATTTTATAGTATAGCTTCCAAGAAATAATTTGGTATCTTGTGTTTTGTTACTGTCATGAACTCTGAAACTTGCAGCTGGTACCTTACTACCACTGCGCCATTCTCTTGTTGCCTCTTTCAATGGTTGTGCCTCGGAATAATTGTCAAAAATCCCAAGGGTAACATGATACTTAGAAGCTTTGGCATTTATGAGTTTAACGTTTGTATTACACAGGTCACTGTAGTTCTTGAAGAATTTTACTGCCATCAGCTCTTGTTCAACAGCCATACCATCAATTATGAGACACTGACGCACATCTAGGTGCAGTATAACAAAAAATAAGGAAATTCGTTTTGTAGTCAGCGATTCTGATGATATCAAAGGGCAAATCTATCCATCTATATATCTACATATATATACATGCATATATAATGCATTGGTTCAATACGCTTTGTGGTTTAAAAATGTGTAAAATGTGTAACTATATAAACAAGTGTGCATAGAGATAGGCCATTTGAAATTAAAATGGCCGCCCATTGGCCTTTGAAAATTTGGTAACAAGTGGTTTCATAATCAGTGACACAAAAAGGACATTTCCTGAAAGTTTCAAAGAGTATACCCAGAAATACAGGTTAAACCATTTTTTACTACACAAGCTGACGGACTTGAGTTACATCAAAACTAAATAAACAAAGATATTTGATAGCCAACGTAATTTTGCTCGTCTATTTATTGCCTTTATTGTCCAAGCTCGCTTCGCTCGCTTGGACACCTATTTCAGCCGAAATCAGGTGTCATATCAATCAATCATTGGGGGCATACGCCGGGGGACGCGTCGCCTCGCCCACCCTACGACGCCACTCCCGGGGGTCACCACGCGCGAGTTCCCATGCAGGCTCCTTTCCCATACCAAGCAGCTCTCGACAAGAAACATCAACCCTTTCCCCAGCCACGAGCCTTGTGGGCGGCCGCCTTGGCCTCTTCCACTCCGGATTGTCTCTTACAGATACAACCCGATGGGAAGGATCGGTTTCAGGGTAGCGTGCCACATGCCCATATAGCCGAAGTTGGCCTGACGGACTATGCCAGGTAATAGGCCTCGATTCAGTCTCACGGTGCAATCGCTGATTTGACACGTAATCATCCCAGCGATACCCATGATTCTGCGAAGACACTTATTACCAAAGGCATTGATTCGTCTCTTCAAGTCACTATTTAGTGTCCATGTCTCACAACCATAGAGTAAGACAGGGATCACAAGCGACTTGAAGAACCGATCTTTGTCCTCCTGCACAGGTACCGACAACGCCAAATACTTCCGCTGAGCGAGTCCATAACACCGTGGGCTATGCCAATCCGCCGTAAGACTTCTTGACGTGACCTGCCGTCATTATGGACTGCGCTACCAAGGTATGTAAAACTTTCCAAGATCTCAATGTCCTCGCCACACGCATGAACAGACTGTACTGCTTCATCTAGTAAGTCTCCAAACACCTGGACCTTGGTTTTGAGCCAGGAGACCTCAAGTCCCAAAGGCTTTGCCTCCTCGTGCAGCGCCTCGAGAGCCATCACCAGGACCTCCAGCGATCAGCAAAGATTACTGCATCATCGGCAAAAACAAGATCAGTGATCTTGGTGTTGCCGACGCTCTACAATCACTTTGATCTACATACAACCTTGTCCAATACCCAATCCATACAAGTGTTGAACAGTGATGGGGCAAGGACGCACCTTGCCTCACTCCTGTATTCACAGGAAAGAAGCTGGATACACCTGCCCCACACTTCACAGCACTCTCAGTCCCAGAATACAGACCAGTTATCAAACCAATAGTCCTTGCAGGAATCCCTCGAAGTCGCAGAAGATCCCAGAGTGACTCACGATGGACTGAGTCAAACACCTTGTAAAATGTTTCCTCTTCTTCTTCTTCTTGTGACTACTTTTGTGGGAGCACAGGATACAGGCGTAAAGGAAGAAATTTGTCACAAAAGGTTATATTTCGTCTCTTAACTCATTGTGCAAGCGAGCGAAGCAAATTTTTAGCATTTATGCTAAAATTCGTAATATATTGTGCCTGGCGACATTAGTGCAGAGGCGAGAGTATGCATTAGTGTACTGATAAAATGTTTACACGTAGCCCTAACAATGTCGAGCGAGGATTTCAAATGCTTGTTTAGGCCTCATATAACCACTATAACTCGCGTTGATATGCCGTTATAGTGTTATTTAGGTGCATGGTTATATAACTGGTAGGGATGCGTTAGGTGTTAATATCCATTTCAGCCGTGGTACAGACGGGTGTCCAAGTGAGCAAGGAGCTTGGAGCGATCGCATTAACATATGAATACACCACACCCTACCACCACCACACCCATCACACACCACCAACCCAACCACCCCACCTACCACCACCCCCACCATACAACCACACCACCACCCATTTACCACCACCACCCCCATACACCACCCCCACACACCACCACCATACCACCACACACCATACCACCCCCACCACCACCACCACCACCCACACCCATCACCACCATCCACCACACACCACCACACCACCACCACCACCATACCACCACCCCCCACCACCACCACCACCACACCACCACTCACCACCCATCCACCCACCACCACCACCACACCACACCCACCACCACCATCACCACCAACCACCACCACACCCCACCACCACCACCACCACCACCCCCACACCACCATCCACCACCACCACCACCACCCCCACCCCACACACCACCATCACCACCACCATACCACCACCACCACCACCACCACCCATCCACCACCACCACCACCACCACACCACCACCACCACACCCACCACCCCACACCACCACCACCACCACCACCACCACCCACCACCACACCCACACCACATCACCACCACCACCACCACCACCACCACCCCCACCACCACCACCACCACCACCACCACCACCACCACACACCACCACCCACCACCACCTCACCACCACACACCACCACCCCACCCCCAAACACCACCACCACCACCACCACCACCACACCACCCCCACCACCACCAACCACCACCACACCACCATCACCACCACCACCACCACCACTACCACCACTACCCCCACCACCACCACCACACCACACCACCACACCACCACCACCACCACCATCACCACCATCACCATCACCACCACCACCACCACCACCACACCACCACCATCACCACCACTACACCACCATCACCACACCACCACCACCACACTACCACCAACACATCACCAGCACCACCACCACCACCACCACCACCACCACCACCACCACACCATCACCATCACACCACCACCACCACCACCACCACCCACCATCACACCACCATCACCACCACCACCACCACCACCACCACCCCACTACCACACCACCACACCACCATCACCACCACCACAACCACCACCATCACCACCACCACCACACCACCACACCACCATCACCACCACCACCAACCCCACCACCACCATCACCACCACCACCATCACCATCACCATCACCACCACCACCACCACCACCACCACACCACCACCATCAACCACCACTACACCACCATCACCACACCACCCAGGTGTCTTGATACTTCTTCTAGCCTTCTCTCCTTAAACTTCTGCAACATTCGCGGCCTTAGATCTAACTTTCTTTCTGTCGAACATCATCTCTCCTCCTCTAAACCTCATCTTCTTTTCCTCACCGAAACTCAGTTGGCTGTGAGCACTGACAGCAGACCTTTTTCTGTCTCCTCTTACTGTCTCTATTCTAATTTTAAATCCAAAGCTGGCTGTTGCGCATATGTGCGCAATGACATCACTTGCTCTCGTGCCCACGCTCTTGAATCTTCCGAATTTTCTATCATCTGGCTTCACCTTCAATGTCACTGTCTTACAAAATTAATCTGTGCTGTATATCTCTCACCTAACTCCTCTGACTATGTAAATTCTTCGACTATTTAACATCAAAGTGAGCATCTCATCTCATTTTCCTTTAGCTGAAATCCCATTCTTGGGGACTTAAACTTTTCCCCCCCCTTTTGGGCTATCATCTTCTTTCACTGCCAAACCTGTCAAAAGCCTACAATTTTTTATCCCCAAGCCCTAGTTTTGGGGGTGCACCCCCCTACCGTTTTCCTGACCCCCTTGGGACCCCCCAACTTTCTTGATTTTTCCAAATACTCCCCTTTTCTGCTTCTCTGTAAAACTATTCTCTCTTTGGGGTTCCCCCGGGTCACAATCTTATTTTTGTAACCTGTTCTATCGCTGGGTACCGTCTCGGGACCCACCAATCGGGGGTTTTCTTTGGCACTTCACTGCTAAGTGGGAAGACTGGGGCAGACTCTTTGATCTTCCCGGGGAATGTTACTGCGTCCTGTCAAAAACCCATCTCTTTGGCAGAGCGAAAAAACTGAGGTCATAGTCTCTTCTGGGGCGAAATTTCCCACTACTTTCTCTAATCCTAAAGCCCGTAAACCTTTGGTTTAACCTGCTTGTTCTATCTGTCCGATTAGAGAGGTGGCTCACAAACGTCCGTAAGCACCCATCCCTGAAACTCATGCCTTTATTTTCTGCCCGTTCATCCCCAAAATTTTTACTTCAACTTACCAAAAACTCTTTTTTCAAAAAAATGTCAAAATTTTTCTAAATAAAATTTCCCTCTCGTGACTTCGGGCATTAGCTAAAAACTCTCTAACATTTTTCTTCTTCATCTTTCCTCCTTGCTTCACCCAGATGGCTCCACAGCTGTCTCACTATTTCTAAAGCTGAACTCTTTGCTCAAAATTTGCTAAAAATTCCACTTGGGTGGAAGGCTTTTTCCTCCTCTCCTCCACCCTCTGACTAAGTATTCTTCTTAAGATCCCTTTGGAAAGAGTTTTCTTTGCCCTTTTGGCCCAGATCCGGAAGGCTTACGGGCCTGACGGATCCCTCCATTGTTCTCAAAAACTGGTTTGTGCGCACCTTGCCGGGGCAAAATTTTTTCCCTCTTTTTCTTCTACTTCCACCTTCCTTCTTGCTGGAAGTTTGCTCACTCAAAACCGTTCCTAGAAGGGTGACCGTTCTAACCTTCAAAAATACCCTCTTATAGTTTGGCTTCCTGCTTTTTAAAATTTTTTAATCATACTTAATAAGAAGATTCTTAGCATCTATCAGCTCACAATCTTCTATCTGATTTCATTATTATTATTTCGTATTTTGTACGGTTTCCGAAAGGGGATCACTGGCGATCTTCTAGCTTTCCTCCCGAATCAGGTCTTCCCCCTTTAGGGGGTTTTGGGAAACTTTTGCTGGTTTCCCTTGAAATCAAAAACTTTTGATAGAGTCTGGCAAAATCTTTTTTCCAAACTACCTCATTCGGTTTCTTCCTTCTCTCTGTACCTCATTTAAAATTTCCTTTCAAACCGTTATATTGCAGCTACTGTAACGACATTGTTTCTCTCCCAAAACTTCAAAAGTGGTGTTCCCCCTGGTTTTTGTCCTATACCCCCCCCCATTGGTTTTTTCCTTTTCTCGTACCTTCATTTTAAGTTTTCCCTTTTAAACCGTTCTATTTACACTGTAGACGGACATTGTTTTCCCTAAATTATCAATAGTGGTGTTCCCAGGGGTTTTGTCCCATCACCCACCTCTTTTATCTTCATTTAAAGATCTTTAATCTAACTCAAAATCTATCTACCCTCGCTGATGATTCTACCCTGCATTTTTCAAAGTCGTTTATTAGACGTCCAACTCAACAGGAACTAAGTGATTCACGGAGAGATGCCACCGAGCGTCTAACTTCAAAAACCCTATTTCTTCACCTATCTACTCGACAAAACCTACCAGGTAACTATCCCCTCTTCTTCAATGACACTCAACTGTCTCCTTCTTCTACAATGAACATTCTAGGACTATCCTTTACTAAAAATCTGAACTGGAAATCTCACATCTCATCTCTTGCTAAAACAGCTTCTAAGAAGTTACGTGTGCTGTGGCGTCTGCGTCCTTTTTTTTCTCCCTCTTAATTGCTTGCTCTGTACAGGGGTCTTATCCGCCCATGTATGGAGTATGTCTCACATGTTTGGGAGGATCCACTCATACAGCTCTCCTAAACAGGGTTGAGTCAAAGCTTTTCGTCTCATCAACTCCTCTCCTCTGACTGACTGTCTTCAATCTTTAAATCACCGCCGTAATGTTGCTTCTCTTGCTCTCTTCTACCGTTATTTCATGCGCACTGCTCTTCTGAACTTGCTAACTGCATGCCTCCCCCACTCCCGCGGCCTCGCTGCACAAGACTTTCTACTCATTCTCATCCCTATTCTGTCCATCTTCCTAATGCAAGAGTTAATCAGTATCTTTACTCTTTCATCCCTTTCACTGGTAAACTCTGGAACTCTCTTCCTGTTTCTATTCTTCCACTTTCATATGACTTAAATCTTTTCAAAAGAAGAGTAACAAGACACCTCCCGAACTAAATTGGCCTACCCCGCTGTTTTTATTTTATTATCTTTCTGTCTTCTTTATAGGGACTGGCAACTAAAGGGCTTTCTGTTACCCATTTTGTTTGTGCCTTTGGCCAGTTCCTTGTGATATAAAAAGAAAATAAAAAAAATAAAAATAACGAAAAACACCACCACCACACCACCACCACCACACCATCACCACCACCACCACCACCATCACCATCACCATCACCACCATCACCACAACCACCACCATCACTACAACAACCACCATCACCACCACCACCACCTCGTGGTGGTGGTGGTGGTGATGGTGGTCATCACTACACCATTTTTTATACAAATTTTTTTAGAACTTTTTTCAAGAACAATTTAGCACTTTTCTTTTCTTTGTAAAAGTAAAGAAAATCAAAGATGGAGATGGTGAAGGTTAGGTTGGGTTAGGTCAGGTTGTAATAGAAGTATTTTAAGGTGAGGGTATTTAAAAAGTTGACTTTAGCCTGTGCGAGCTTGGACACGTTCCACATCTTTAGTGTGGACGTCTATTTCCTAGTTATAAATTACGCCGTGTAAGGAACTGCATCTAAATTTTAGTCCTTTACACCCCACAGGGTTGAATACAAAAAGAGAGGAAAAAAAAAAGTATTTTTTTTCTACTCACACGTCTAATTAGAGGTCCATTAGGTTTAAATTTCAAGGTAAGTATTGGCTAGATATTTCCTATTTGTATTTAAAAAACAATTGTCTTCATATATACAACTATCTTCCCCTCGTCGCTGCAGGCAAGTGAGAACCATCCATCACACACACAAACACACCTTTGTTGCAGTAAATACCTGTACCTGTGCCATACTTCTGTTACCTTTAATTAGAGAATCATCAGGCCTAAACTGCCACACTCGCTGGCCTAAGTAGATACTATCACCCATTTACGCTAACGGTAATTAGAGGTAAATGAGCAGGAAATAGCCATAACAAGTAAGGCAGTTCCTAATTTTTGTATTTCCTTTACCTTATCACACATGCATTGCATATTCTTTAATTACAAAAAAAAAACCGTAGGTAAGTTAAATCTTTGCTCTAACGGTAATTGGAGGCAAATAGGGAGAAAATAACCATAAAGAGATAGGCATTTCCTTGTTTTATGTCCATATCCTAGCTCACATACATTGCATCAGAATCATTAATTACAAAAAAATAAACATCCGCAGGTAAGTTAAGGTACAGGTATACTTTCGTTTTTTTAATCTTCAATTAATAGGAGATGCAAAACATACCACGCGTACTTATAGGCAAATATACTTCCTCTTCTAGCACCTTCCTACATAGAGCGAGACTTTGCAATGACTTAAATCAACAGGCACGAGGTAAGTAAGGCACAGGTATATTTATAAGTCTTGTTAAGGTACTTATTGTGGGAATCAAGAGTACGAGATTAGCGGCCGCGTTTAGGTGACTGGGAGCTTCATGTATTGGTCTGCCTGGCACCGCGATGAGGCAGCCCGCGTGCTGGATAACCGCCGGGTGATTCAAGGCCTCACCGACTTCCCTGCTCTGCATGGCAAATAACCCAACTATTGACCGGGGAATGATGTCATGTTGCGTGTGTGTGTGTATGTGTGTGTGATTTATATATATATATATATATATATATATATATATATATGCAGGTCGATAGTTAGGTAGGATATATAGATAGATAGGTTGGTAGGTAGGTAGGTAGATAGATATATAGGTAGGTATATATAGATAGATAGGAAGGTAGTGAATATAGGTAGGTAGATAGGTAGGTAGATAGATAGATAGGTAGATAAATATATAAGTATATAGATAGATAGATAGAAAGATAGGTAGGTAGATAGATAGATGTATAGATAAGTAGGTAGATAAGTAGGTAGATAGATAGGTAGATCGATAGATAGATAGAGATAAAGAGAGAGAAGAGAGAGAGAGTGTTAAAAAAAAATCTTACATAAAGTCAGCGAACCTAAAACACCTATTTTCCCCTCCCTTCCCGCCTCTCTTCTATGCCTTCTCGCCTCCACTGTCTTATTTACACATGTGGTGGTGACGCCCCGAGGCTGCCTGACGGTCTCCTGTGGCAGTGGCTGAAGCAGGTTTACGGGAGTAGCTCCACCCGCTTGTGTCTTCCGCGTCAGGCAGCGTCCTTGTCCTTGCATCTCGACGATAGAGGACTTAGTTATAGCTTCCCAGCCTCTTTGTCCATCTCTCTGAATCTCTCTTACTTTATCCTTGCTTATTTATCCTTTAAGTCTACTTCCCCTGCCTCTTTCTCCCTCCCTCTCCCTCTGCCTTACTTCATCCCTACAAATGTCCCTTTAAGTCTACCTATTTTCTACCTCCGTCACTGCTTTAGTTCTTATATGCAGCGGGTTGATCTTTTCCCCCTTTTTTTCTTCTTTAAAAAAGTAAATCAGCTTTACTCTACCTTTAAAACTTTAGTTCCAAATATTTTCCCCTTTCCTCCCTCTTACCATTTCCCCCCTTCCTTCTTCTCTCCTTTTATCCTCTCATTACCCCTCTTTTTTCTTTTTTACCTCTACGCTACACGTCTTTTTCTTCTTGTATCCCGTTTTTTTGACTCTCTTTCCCCCTTTTCTCTCCTCGCTTCTTTTTTCTCTTTTGTCTGGTCCCTTCTTCTGTCTGTCTGTCTGCCCCCTGTCTGTCCCGTTGTCTGTCTGTCTGTCTGTTGTCTGTCTGTCTTCCCCGTCTGTCTGTCTTTTGTCTGTCTGTCTTTGTCGTCTTCTGTCCCGTCTGTCGTTTCTGCTGTCGGGCTGTCTGTTGTCCTGTCTTGGGCTGTCTGTCCGGGTTTTCTTTCTTTGGCTGTCTGTCCTTCTCTGTCTGTCTGTCTGTCTGTCTGTCTGTCTGTTTTCTGTCTGTCTGTCTGTTGTCGTCTGTCTGCTGTCTGTCTGTCGTCTGTCTGTTGTCTGTCTGTCGTCTGTCTGTCTGTCTGTCGTCGTCTGTCGTCTGTCTGTCGTTGTCGTTTTTCTTTGTCTTTGTCTGTCTGTTGTCTGTCTTCTGCTGTCTGTCGTTTTTGTCTGTCTGTCTGTTGTCTGTCTTCTGTCTGTCTGCTGTTGTTCTGTTTTCTGTTGTCTGTTTCTGTCTGTTTCTGTTTTCTGTTGGTTGTCGTCTGTTTCTGTCTGTCTGTCTGTTGTCTCTGTCGTCTGCGTCTGTCTGTCTGTTGCTGTCTGTCTGTTGTCTGTCGTTGTTGTCTGTCTGTCTGTCTGTTGCTGTCTGTCTGTCTGTCTCTGTCTGTCGTCTTCGTCGGGTTTCGTCTGCTGCTGCCCGGTCTGTCTGTCTGTCTGTCGTCTGTCTGTTTCCTTTTCTGTTTGCTGTCTGTCTGTCGTCGTCTGCGTCTGTTTTTGTTGTCTGTCTGTCTGTCTGTCGTCTGTCTTCTTCTTCTTTGTCTCTTCCTCTCCTCTCTCTTCTCCTCTCTCTCCTCTTCTCTCTCTCTCTCCTCTCTCCTCTCTCTCTCTCTTCTCTTCCTTTTCTCCTTCTCTTCCTCTCTCTCTCCCCTTTCAGATATATATTATAATATTATATATATATAATTCATAAGTTTCCCCTTTATCCTATCCTGTGTGCCCACACACACACCCCAAACACAACACCCCAACACACCACAAAACCACACACACACACACACACACCACACACACACACACTCCGGAGTACCACTAACTCCCCTTTCCTCATCAACACGAAGGAAGGCCCGGGAACTACTCCGGGATCTCCCCGGTTTTTTTCGACTCAAAGCTGAGGAAGAGCCCCAGGAAAATAGAGGGTTTTATAAACCCTCTTTTTTCTTTTGTTAGCAGTATCTGTATATAGCTAAAGCTTTATTTTACTCTCTCGAGGAACTACAGAACACCATTCTTGTCCCTTTTAAATAAGTACCAACCGTCAACATTAGCACCAGGGACTCTATAAATCAACTCACTTTTATTATTTTTAGCTTTCTACCGGTGGTAAAATTATCTTAGTATTTTTTTTGTTTTTCTCTGGGGTTAAATTTATCTTGTGTTATGTACAATTGGTCTTTTATTAATAAGCATTTTTTTTTAGTCATCTCTGTGTGTGCTTCAAAAGGGAATCTTACTCCTTGCTAAAGGTGATTTTTTGATATTATTAAATTTGTTTTTTTATCATTTTCTTCCATCCCCCTTTTTGTTAGGTTTCGGGCGTTTCAGTCCGCTACTCTTTCCCCTTAGAAAAATCACGTCTCGCTCGTAACATTAGGGGCCTGCCCGGGGGATATAAAACCTTTAGGTTTTTATTTCTTAATTAAATTCAGGAATCTTTTTTTTTCTTGTTTCCCCCTTTTTTTTTTTCTTTTTTTGTGGATTTCATGTGTTATGTTGGTGGGTTTTTACTAGTGTGCTACAATTGACGTGGGGGTTTTTGCTGTGCCTTTAAAAAACTACTACACGGGCCTGGTGTGAGGCTTTTTTCCATTTTCGTCACACTGCTTAAAATTACCTTTTAGCTCTTTTGATTTTTTTCCAATAGGACACTTCCTCCCGCAAGCCTTTATCGATCATCTTTTTCAGGAACCACGATTTTCCCAAATCTAGAAAATCCCCGATTATTACTTGACCAGTTCAAAACTCAAACTTTTGAGTACTTATGCCAGACTTTGGCGTTTTGTGGGTACTGCATTCTTTTGGTATCTCCATGGCTCGTTTTATCCTTCAAATGATCATCCAGGGGTCTTCCCTATAAAATCTCATGTCGGATTTCAGTTAATAGCTCGAGGATTTTCCTGAAATACGCCCTTGGGCATCTCTTTCTAACCCTATTGTGGTTCTTAATTTTGTTTAACTTTAAATTTCATGGGTTTATGGGGAAGATTTTTGTCGGTAATCCCTCTCTGAAGAACTTAAACTGCAAGATTTACAAAAGACATTCAAGTAATTGCCGCTAATTTGGATCCAGTTCCTCATGATAAAAAAGGAAACACTTAATGACACTCATTTTAAACCTCTAGGTGAAGAACCAATAATACCCTCAGCAAAAACCCCATTCTAGAGTTTTTCAGACCATTTTTCTCCTAGAATGGAGAAAGTAAAATGCAGGCATTACAAATGAAGTTGACATAAAAGAGCAGAAAAAGAAAATGATAGAAAAGAAAAAGAGCTTGAAAGAGAAAAAAAAATTCTCGAACGCGAATACCATTTACAAATACAAGAGCGTGAAAGAGCAAAAAAAGAGCATGAAAGAGAGAAAAAAACAGAAAGAACATCATTTAAAGCCTCATTGCGAATAAAGGGTCACGCCACTAAAGCCAAAAAAATTAAAATTTAAAAAAAAAATTTTGCCTCTTTTACCTCATTTCTTGATTACGATCCTAAAGCCTTTTTTTAAAAGATTCAAATCCCCGCCCGCTTTTTAAGGTACCTAAAGGGGATTGGCCCTGGCTTGTCAAGCCAAAATTAAGGAAAGGCTTTATTTTTCTAGACATGTGCAGGATAATGCCGTTTTTAGGAATGTAGAAAAAGATCTATATTACAGCTTAGCGGTCACCACAAAAAGATCCGACAAAACTTCCGCAACATGCAAAAAACTGGTCAAACTTACCTAGAATTTGCCTCGAAATTTCAGACCCCTTAAAAACTGGCTAAAGTCGACAGTCACCACTTATGAGATCGGTAAATCTCGTAGCACTGGAGGAATTAAACGAAAAAATATCCTACTAAATATGTGCACATTACAGAAAAGGTGAGACAAACCCCCAAAAGCTGCTAAAATAGCGAGTCTTTTCCTTAGTACATGCCCTTATCCCGGGAGAGAAGAAGGCCAGCCCATTGTAAGTTCAGTGAAAGTTATAAAAAGGGATGGAAGTCTGTAAAGGGGGTTCCCAAAGCCAAGTGTGTTCTGATTTCGTAAAAAACTGGCCACCCATAAAGAACTGCCCTGACCTTAGGTGTAAAGTAGAAAAAATGGGCAATTTTCAAACCAGTTGTTTCGGTGAACAAAATAATTCCACCCCTTTTTGTTACTATCCTTTAAAAACCCTTAGGCCCAAAAGGTATTTTTCCCCCTCGACTTGACTCTGAGGAGCGCCCTCTCCAATTAGCGGGATACTCTTCTCCCCAATCAATCCTTTTAAAATCTGCACTTCCCGGGATAAAAAGGAAGTTCAGGGGAGGGGTGTCCTAAAGGATTTTCCCCAGTTTTTCCCCCGTACCTTTGGGCTAGGGTGTCCCTTTGATTGTCCGCTTTTTAAAGGGAGTAGTAATATTGCTTCAGGGGGGACAAGTCTTTACCTTTTCCTCATACTAACTCCTGTTAGCTAACGTTTCGGGCTGGTGATTAGTCTTTCCCCCCCTTGTCACTAAAACTCACATTACCAACAACCCCACAGCTCACATAAAAAAGGAGCACCCCCAATTTTTTTTTCCTAACTGTGCCTTTTACCGTGCACGTCCAAAGCAATGTCAAAACCCCCTCAGCCCTTGTCAATCCCACCCTTTATACGCCTAACGTAAGTTTTGGCAAGGTATTCCTGAACAACTATGCTGAGGCCAACGAGACGATCCCTACTCTGTCTCGGTCCCATGCCGAACCATTCCAAAGATCCAGATCATCATTCCCCTTCTTTTTATTCCGGACAAAGTTCTTATGGGGCTATTCAAACTGCATAAACTTTCGATGATGCCATTGGGCTGAAGTTCCCCAAATTGTATTGCCAACAATTTGAGAGACCCAAACTGGAGATCGCCAGGGAGAAAAGCCGGTCACATAGGAATTAAGAAAACTTGGGACAAAATACTCAGTTTTTTTAGGAGGTTTAAAAAAGAAAACTCAATGAAAAAATTATGTCACCTTGCCAGATTAGGGGAAAAAACCAAACCCAAAAATTTTCCCTCGGTACCCACTCCAACCTACCCAAAGTGTGGGGAACCTTTTAAAAATTATCATTGACATCGTTGGCCCATTGCCCAAAACTAGGAGAGGGAACCAATACATCCTCACTATTATGTGTCCAACCACCCGATACCCTGGGGTTTTCCCCCTTAAAAACATTACGAAACAATTGTGTAAAAACTCACAACTGTTCACTCCCTTTGGCCCCTGGGGAAATTCAAAGTGACCGCGGCAAAAAATTTCACAGCGGTCTCTTTCAGCAGTTTGGCAGAGCTTTGGGAAACACACAGGGCTCTATCTACGGCATACCCTCCCCAACACAAGGTGCTTTGGAGAGTGTCACCGACCCTTTTAAGGGGACTTTTCCGAAGTTTTGTCATGACAAGGACCAAGAAAGGGACGAAGCCTACCTTTGTCCTATTCGCCCTCGGGGAGACACCCAAAGGTCCCTTGGTGTTGCTCCCTTTTAGCTAGGGTTTGGGTCGTAAGGGGGAGGGGGCCCCTTTAAAGGTAACAAAAAACAGTGTTTAACAACACTACCCGAAACTTTTCACTATCACTCAATACATTGAGAAACTTTAAAAATACCTTTACCAAATCCGCTCATTTGCCGAACAATCCAACAAGCTCAAAGGGGAAAGCAAAAACATTTTATAGTAAGAAAATAAGAAATTCAATGAAGGTGACAAGTCCTTTCTTTATCCAGTCTTTTGGGTTCCTTTACAAAACTAAATACCCTGTCCTTATAAATCAGTAAAAAGGTCAGTGACAAAAACTATATCATAAAAATCCCGACCGCCCAAAAACACTCAGTAATTCACATTAATTATGAAATTATACAAGAGTAGACCAAAAAACCCTTTCACCCGTAAAATAAAAAAACCTATTTAAATACAATGCCCGTTTGCACCATTTCTGTACCTGAAAAACCCCCACCCTTGTAAAGGGAAGATTGTAAAAAAAACTCAAACCCTATTGGATTCAGAGTTACCAACCCAAATATCTCCTCCACAGGGGAGACATAACCACCATTATGTAAACCTAAGATGTCCTGGCGATCATCCAAATTAGTAAATGACCCCCCACGATGTCGAGCTTCTCCAGGAACCCCTCCTCTTGCCCCCACCCCACCGATAATCCCGGAAATGTGACCAGAGAGGCAAGAGGTGGATTTTTACTCCCGCAGGGACGGCTTTTCCCAGCCCGTTCCGTGGGCGTCACCATGTCTTTCCCTCCCCCAAAAGGATGGACAAATGCGCCTCTGCACGGACTACCCCGAGTAAACGCTGTGACTGTTTCCCGGACGCCCACCCCTACAAGAATAAAGAAACTCACGACAAGGTTGGGCAGACTAATTATATAACGAAAATTGACTTACTGAAGGGGTACTACCAAATACCCCTTACGGAAAAGGCCCCAAAAAAAACCTTCATCACCCCCCTTTGGTCTTTTTGAATACAGGTCATGCCTTTTTGGGATGGGGGGAATGCCCCTTTTATTCCAAAAAGGGCAATGGCTACTTTTTACAGGGGTCTGGGTGGAGTTTCGTATACTTAGAACATCGATTTTACAAGCATTGGAGCAGCACCCTTTTAAAAATCCGGGAAATGTTACCGGCTGCAGGGAGCAAACTGACCATCAAAATGGCCAAGACCACCCTTTGCCGAGGCCCCGGGACTACCGGGGGAAAGAGGTGGGACAAGGGCCAAGTACGACCCCAAAAAGGCCAACATCTCCCCCATTTGGATACCCTGCCCCTACTATCGGAAGGCCCCCACGGGGCTTTTTGGGGGATGGCAGGTTATACCCGGGGATTCTGTCCCAGCTTCGCGGCCGCTACCTCCCTCTCACCCGGGTCACTAGGGGGCGGGGACCTACAACTGGACGGGACGTCGCCCAAACCGCCCTTTAACCAACTAAGAATTCCTGTCCCAGGGTCCCGTGCTCATCCTCCCGACTTCGCCAAACCCTTTTTCTGCAAACAGAGCCCGCGCACCGCCCTTTGGAGCTGTACTCTTACAAGAGGGGAGGGGATTCTTACCCCTTGGCATACCACTCCCGCAAGTTCAACATCCACCAAAACGGTAAGCACCCTCGAGAAAGAACTCCGGCAATCGTCTCAGCGGGACAAAAAATTTTAGGTTTTCTCCAGCCAAGTAAAAACCTTAAAAATTACACTGATCCAACCCTCTTTCCCTTTCCCAAATCGCGCCAATTTACCAATCAACGCCTTCTCCCATTGGGCTCTTTCCTAAAAACCCTTACAACTGACCATCACCCCATCAAGGGGGCCGACAACATCATTGCAGACGCTTCTCCGCACCTAGAGGCTCACCTTTACCCGTTTAACTCCCACGACTTCCATTTTTCCAGTGGCGGTCTTTGGGGGGAGGTATCATAAGCTTCGCCCCTTTTCCTATCCCGTGTGCCACACACCAACACACACACACACACACCACACACACACAAAAACCCCACACAAAACACACTGCCGGAGTACCATAACTACCCCTTCCCCAATCAACACGAAGGGAAAGGGACCAACTACTCCCGGATCTCGCCGTTTTTTTCGTCAAAGCGAGTGAAACAGCCCCCGGCAAATACGAGGGCATTTATAAACCCGTTTTCTTTTGTTATCAGTCATTTTATATAGCTGAAACGTTTCTACTCTCTCGGGACATGCTAACACCATTCTTGCCCTTTAAAATAAAGACCAACCCGTAACATAGCACGGGGGCCTACTCAAGTCAACTACATTATTATTTTTAGCTTATACCGGGGGGTGAAATTCATTTAGTTTTTATTGTGTTTTCTCTAGGTTTTAATTTTCTTTTTTTTTGTACATATTTGGGCTTTAGTTTATAAGCATTTTTTAGTCATCTCTGTGTGTGCTTCAAAAGCAAGATCATCTTTCCCCCTTGCAAAGGGATTTTTTTGATTTTTAAATGTTTTTGTTATCTACTTCTTTATCACCTTTTTGTTATGGTTTTGGGCGTTTCAGTCTCGCTACTCATTCCCCTTTGACAACACACTGCTCGCTCGTAACAAATATATGTAAATATATATATTATATAAATTTTATATATAATATATTAATAATAATATATATAATATATATAATATATGAAGTATAATAATGAAGCCCTTTTTGTTTCGGATGAAATTGCACTGGATATTTTTTTAAGGGATAATAATTGCTGGGAAATTGGGAAAAAAACTTTTCTATACGTGAAGTTTAAGGGGTCTCAAAATAAATAATTAAATATAAATTATATTATATATACGTTTTAAATAAAAATAATAATATAATATATAAAGAATATATATTAGAAATAGAAAAAAGATATCTATAATTTTAATATATATAAAATATATATTATAATATAAATATATATAATATTTTATATATATTATATATATATATTATATACTATCTATCATCTATCTATCTATCTATCTATCCCATCACTATCTATCATCTATCTCTATTATCTTCATCTATTATCTATCATCTATCTATCATTATCTTTCTTCTATCACTATCTATATATTTAATTAAAATTTTAATATATATATATATCATATATATATATATTATATTTTATATATAATATATTTTAATAAAATATATAATTTTAAAAACGATATAATATTATAATAATATCTATATATATATATATTTTAATAAATATATTAAAATAATTTAATAAATATAAAAATATAATATTATATTATTAATATAAATATATATAATTTATATATATTATAATATAATAATTTTATAATAAAAAAAATAAGCGAAGTGGTTTCTGTCTGTCTGTCTTCGTCTGTCGTGTGTGTGTGGGGTGGTATAGGTTTCCGCCCCCGTGGTTAATCCCCCTCATATGGCACATTTTTGGGAATCGGGTTGAACCCGGGGAAGGTCATAAGCCCACTTATGAGATGATTCGATCCTTTTTTTTTTTTTTTTTTTTTTTTAGCGCCATTAGCAAATTGTGAAAAAAAAAAGGGGGGTTTCGAGAATTTTGGGAAAAACCGTGTAGGTTTATGGGTAAGGGTGAGTGAATGGGGGGGTGAGGGGAATGGGTGTGGGGTGATGGGTGAGGAATGGGGGGGGTGAGGGGTTGGGGTGATGGGTGATGGGCGAGGGAATGGGAGGGGGTAATGGTAAAGGTAAATATAAGCGAAAGTGTGTTTCGTCTGTCTTTTTGTCTGTGTGTGTGTGTGTGTGTGTGGGGTTGGGGTTGGTATAGGCCCCCCCCCGTGGCGCAATCACCTCATATGGGACATTTTTTGGAACCGGGTTGACCCGGGGGGAAAGGTTTTAAGCCCAATTATGAGATGATTTTGATCACTTTTTTTTTTTTTTTTTTTTTTTTTTTAGCAGCCTATTGCGATAATTGTGAGAAAAAAAAGTGGGGTTTCGAAATTGAGGGAACCTTAGTGGGTGATGGGTTTTAATTGGGTGATGAATGGGGGGGGTGATGGGTAATGGGGTGGGGTGATGGGTGAGTGAATGGGTGGGGGGTGATGGGTTGGGGTGAGGGTTTATGGGTGAGGGAAAGGTGGGGGGAATTGGGGAATGGGAAAATAAGCGAAAGTGTGAGTCTGTCTGTCTGTTGTGTGTTTGTGTGTGTGTTGTTGGGATAGGTTCCGCCCCCCGTGGGGCCCAAACACCCTTTATGGCACATTTTTGGAACCGGGTTTACCAGGGGGAAAGGGTTTTAAGCCCAATTATGGATGATTTGATCACTTTTTTTTTTTTTTTTTTTGCAGCCTTTAGCGATAATTTGAAAAAAAAATGGGGGGGTGGAGAAGGAAACCTTGATGTAGGGTGATTGGTAATGGTGAGTGAATGGGTGGGGTGATGAGTAATGGGTGTGGGGTGATGGGTGAGTGAATGGTGTGGGGTGATGGGAAAGGGGGTGATGGGTGATGGGTGAGGAATAGGTGGGGGGTGATGGTAATGGTAAATATAAGCGAAAGTGGGGTGTCTGTCTGTTGGTGTGTGTGTGTGTGTGGTGTGTCTGGTATAGGTTCCGCCCCGTGGCGCAATCACCTCATATGGCACATTTTTGGAACCGGGTTGACCAGGGGAAGGTCATAAAGCCCATTTATGAGATGATTCGATCACTTTTTTTTTTTTTTTTTTTTTTTAGCAGCCTATTAGCGATAATTGTGAAAAAAAAGTGGGTTGCGAGAGTTGAGGAAAGTATTGTAGGGTGTAGGTGTTTGGGTAATGGATTGAGGAGTAGGGTGATGGGTAAGGGTGAGTGAATGGGTGGGGTGATGGGTAATGGGTGTGTGGGTGATGGGTGAGTGAATGGGTGGGTGTGATGGGTTGGGGGTGAGGGGGTGAGGGAATAGGTGGGGGGTGATGGGTAATGGGTGAGTGAATGGGTGTGTGGTGATGGGTAATGGGTGAGTGAATGGGTGGGGGGTGATGGGTAATGGGTGAGTGAATGGGTGGGCGGTGATGGGAATGGGTGAGTGAATGGGTGGGGGGAATACATACATTTCTACATCCATGATTTCAGGAAAGTTAGAAGGGGCTATCTGGAGAGTCCGTGTTTGGTGGGCCGAAGGCCCACCAAACACAGGTGGTGGGCCGAAGGCCCACCACCAATAGGCCTCCGCAGGAGCTAGCCAAAAAGTCCGCCCGGAGGGCGGCTTTGCGGCTAGTATATATATATGGGTGGGTATACCCACCCACCTCAACTCGGGTTATTATTCACTTCAACTCTTCGCCATTTAAAACTTTGCTAGTCAACTTTTATCATGAAGGGTATCAATAGAAGCGCAATTGTATTAGCTTTCCATTGCTATATTTCGTTATCTGATAAATGAGTTAGAATTATGCATAAATTAGCGTTAACTAAATAAATAAAATCATCAATCGGGTAATTTTCCCGATTGATGAGGTTATTTATTTAGTCAACGCTAATTTATACATGGTACTAATTCATTTATCAGAAAACGAAATATATAAGTAAATAAATAACCTCATCAATCGGGAAAATTACCCGATAGATGATTTTATTTATTTAGTTAACTCTAATTTATGCATGGTTCTGACTAATTTATCAGATAAAGAAATATGGCAATGGAAAGCTAATACAATTGCGCTGCTATTGATACCCTTCATGATAAAAGTTGACTCGCAAAGTTTTAAATGGCTAAGAGTTAAGTGAATATTCTCATCATGTTCATGCATATTTCTTCATAGTCTCGTAATGGCATTTTTTTAGCGTGTTTTACTGTTTTTTATTTGATAATATTATAGAACAAACATTTACGAAGATTACAGTATATCATATATACTGATAAACCAGTCTATATGATAGTCCATAGACCACTATATCTCTTTGTCGGGCGCCCCGCAGGTCCCTATGCAGCCCCGCAATTCATAACATTGTCGCGTGTGCAGTCCAGGTATACAGTGGTCTATGATAAGGTCGATAGCCGATTTGAGACCCAAGGAATCGGCAGCCAGGGAAACACAGGCTTGTGCTGCCGCTCTATCCGGATTCCACACACCAGGGTTTTACTTCTTAGTGAGATTTTATGCTTTGTTTTGTTATGCATCTATTTTTACTTACTCTACCTTGTTTGATTATATCCTTCTATTCTTCTTCATTCATCCCTTTTATTATCTTCGAATCAAACGTGGTATCTAAGAGAAAAATGACTGTGATTTTTGTCATGTTTTGATTTTCTTTTTCCCTGAGATATGAATTATTGAGGAATGATATATATATTATTTTTCCTTCGATTATATGTAAATGGGATCAAATGTATATCATAATAAAATTGGGATGTAATCCTTAATTCTTCAAAAACACAAAAATGCGGATGTAAATAGCTTAAATAGATTTTTTAAAGAGAAAATGGGGTATGATTATAAAAATTTTAAAAATAAAAACGCGATATAATTATTTATTTTCTAAAGACATACGAATGGATCTAGATCCGTATACGGATCTTCAAAAGTTAACCATTTCTACGCTGGGCCAGGCCCCACCCCTGGTAAAATTTCATGCAAATATGTCGGTAAAGTTTTCCGTAATCCTGCAAACAAGCAAATAAACAAACCGAATCGATCACATAATCTCCTTGGCGGAAGTATATATACAATATATCTTCCCCTAATGGAATACTTGTGTTGATTAAAAAAACGAGGGTGGGCAAGGCCTCGGGCACTGAAGGACAATTACTACACAGCTGTATGTCAGGTGAGATGATAAAACAACAATCATTGGGGGCTTTAGCCGGGGGGCACGCGCCTCGCCCCCCGACGCCACCCCCGGGGTCACCACCGCGAGCCCCCATGCGGGCTCTTTTCCCATACCATGCAGCTTCGAAAAGAAACATCAGTTTTGCCCAGCCACGAGATTGGGGGGCGCCCCTTTGGCCCCCCACGCGGTTTTTTTTACAGATACAACCGTTGGAAGGATCGTTTCAGGGTACCCTGCCCCCATGCCAATAGCCGAAATGGCGCTGACGTTCAGGTAATAGGCCCCGTTCAGTTTTACGGTGGGAATTGCTGATTTTTACAGTAACATCCAGGATACTATGATGCTGCGAAAAACTTATTTCCAAAGGCGTCGGTTCGCTCTTTAAGTGCATTTTGTGTCCATGTCTCCTCACAAAAATAGACTAAAAAAAGGATCACAACGACTTGAAGACCGGATACTTGTCCTCCCGCAAAGGTACCGACAACGCCAAATACCCCCGTGAGCGAGTCCGTAAACACCTGGGCTATGCCAACCGCCAAAAAAATTTTTGACGTGACCCGCCATCATTAGGATGCGTACCAGGGATGTAAAAATTTCCAAAATCTTAATGTCCTCGCCGGACGCAGAACAGACTTACTCTTTCTTAGGAAGCCCCCGAACAGGGCCTTGGGCTTAAGCCGGAGACCTCAAGTCGCAAAGGGTTTTCCTCCTATGCAGCGCCTCGAGGCATCACCCGGACCTCCCGCGACTCAGCAAAAAATACTGCCATCGCATAAACAAGTATTTATCTTGGGTTTTTCCCCAGGGGGCTCTACAACACTTTTATCTACGCTTTTTCCCAAAACCCAGTCCATACAAGTTTGAAAATGATGGAGCAGGACGCACACTTTTTCTCACCCTGATTTAAAAGAAATAAGTGGATACACCTCCCCACATTTGACAGATCTAGTCTTGTTTATAAATACGAAGACGCCTAATTTGTATATACCCCCAAATTCATCACTCAGATAATATTATATATTGCCAAAAAGGCCCTCCTCCCCTTTTGCCACACCTTTCCCCCCCAAAAAGGCACACACCGGGGCCCTTTCCCGGGAAAAAAGAAGGCCCCAGGGGAGGCGAAAAACCCCCCACCCCCCCCAAAAAAAAAAAAAAAAAAGAACACACCGAAAAAAAAATTTTTTGAGAAGAAAGAAGCCCCCAACGGAACAGAAAAAGAAAAAAATTTAAAAAAAAAAAAAAAAAAAACCCAACATTTTACCAACCCAAAAAAGGGAAATACCCCTAAAAACTTTTAAAAAAATTTGAGTGATCGCCTTTTGATTTCTCCCATTGGAAAGGAAAACAAAACCCCAAGGAGGGGGAGGGGGGGGAGGGGCCCCCGGGGGGGGGGGGGGGTTTTTAAAAAAAATTTTTTTTTGGTTTTTGGGGGGAAAAAAGGGGGGAAAAAAAAACCCCCCAAAAAAAAAAAAGATAAAA